>VDFB02109042.1:40110885-40178016 GCA_007258455.2 Sequoia sempervirens
TGATATTCTTTCTTAATGACTCGTTCCTCAGATGTACTATCAACACCATCCAAATCCATTTGTGCATGTCGATAACACACATGCACCATAATAGTGATCTGCTCTGAAAAATAATATTGTGATTGAATCTCTTTTTGATGTACAAAAGAGTAATTCTCTGCAAAGTCAACTACTGATAACACTGTTCCAAGTGGGAATGTATCTCTTAATGTTTGAAACTGTTGTGCTTGCCACTTAGAAAAGAAAGCATGTTGTATATATGGTTGTATCAATTTACGAAACTTTTCCATAAATGTTCCAATAGGTATCTCCTCTTCTACATAATCTAACCTTGTTGATTCTTTGCCACTTTTGGTATGAAACTTGATATACTTGTAACTCTTGCAATTTACCAACTTTGTCAGGTCGGTATCTTCATCTCTCAAAGGCATTTTAGCCAAATTTCCACATTTTTCACAGTGTCCTTGTATGCAACTTATTTGATTGGTTGCATTATCATCATTTGATTTATCACATAGGATGGATGCTACGAACTGACTTGCTTGTCTAGGAGGCGCATTCTGAATACCATCACTTTCTTCTCTAATCTTTCGGAACACTTGATAGTAGAGATCAAATTCAATATGATAACGACAACAAGTTTCAAAAACCTTGTTTGTTTTCACATAGTATGGCTTTAACCTTTGAAACGTTGTTTGCCCAATCTTTATATGTGGATTTGAATTACAAAACATTACATACATTCATGTTGTGTTATGTCTAGCCAATTTTTTATATGTAATTCATTATTATTGGGCCCAACCCTGTGTCTGATAACATCTCTACTATTTGATGAAGGACGGGTATGATCATTCCAAAAGGTTGAGATGAAGTTCCTAAAAACATCTTGAATCCTGTCAGATCGAGGAGCTCTACACATAATTGCCCAATTTCCTTTTGAGGTACTATCATCAAGAATCTTTCTCCTTTTGACATATTGTGTCAATGTCTTTCTGCTGAAACCAATCTCGGTTGAAAGTGAAGAGATTTGTCTTTTTTTGGCCATTTTTTCACTTAAAATTGATGTCAACATGACTCTTCTTGAAATTGCCTTATCTGCTGATCGAGACTGTTTCCCAATGGACCCCAAACCTTTTTTCAAAATTTCAACAATGTCTTTTTGTAAGTGTGAACCTTTCCTCTTTTTCATACTAGTATCTACACCCAACAATTGTAATGGCTCTTGTAGCTCATTACTTAGAAGTACAATTGATAATAGTTGGGCTTGATTGAGTGTATCAAGGTTATTGAAATGAGCAATTATTTGCTTTGCAATTTTGTTCATTGACCTCCTAGTACTATTTCTAGGTTGGTCAACATAAAACTTCAATTTTTCCATATCCATTTGAAGTAAATGATCTAAATTTCTAGAAGAAAATTTTCTCTTCACCTCTTTAGCTATATTCATATGCTCATCCATGATGGTATCCCGAAGTGATCCTAACCCGTCTCCAATATTCATTCCTTGCACTTGGGCCTCCTCCCTAACATCAACTATATGTTCTTTAGCCTCATTTGCTCTAGTATCTAAATTTGGCTCGACTTCTACTTCAGTTTCTGTATGTTGAGCCCCTACAAAAAAACACATAGAATAAATTTAACATATGGAACTTAAAGGATGATTTTAATTGATCACTAGGTGGATCTTGACTATGATAAATTAAGCTGTAGTTTTTAAAATATACCTAGTCTTGCAAGAAAAGGATGAGACTAGGTTGCTTAGGATAACTATGAAGCATAAAATTTTGTTTTATGTTTAAGATCTAATACTTAACTCTATTCTTAAGAGAGATTATAATTGGCCCAAGTACAATGACAGTTCTAAGGGAAAAATTTGCAAGGAAAATTATTGTTCTCATGACCAAAGGAGTAGCCATTTGAAGGACAACATTGAAGAAAACAACCATGATCATCCACAGGGAACAACAGACCAGGGTGACAAAGACAAATGTTTTGAAAGAGTGATTAAATTTTCAACCCTTCATAGGAAATGTGGTTGTACAGGACAGGTAGAATTTGAGGCTGGAAAATGGCTCTTGTGGCAAAATCAAGGGGAGCTTTTGGGCTATATCTAGCATAGATGCATTGCAATATGAATCTGATACATGCTGAGATATATCTTTAAGATTCAAGGTTACAATCCCTCTGTTATTATAATTCTTGTTGGACTGTATCATGTACCCATCAGGTTGTGATGCAAATATATAATCGAAGTTTGATTTTTAATGTTGGCTACATGCTTTATATTTGTCCCATTTTTATTATTATTAAGAGTTACATATCTATAAAGATGTTGGCTATTAATATTCCCTAGAAATCCATCTAAAACCACTTGCAACACAAGTCTGATGTTGGCTTAGAATGGATTATAGGAAGAATTGTGTGCTAAACTCTATGTTTCTTATGTGCAGACCTGATTCATAGATAGTTTTTTCACTAAAGTTATTTTCCCTCCAACAAACAACATCACAAAAGACAATGTTGATCAGTAAGTGTTGCCCAAATGATTTCCAAGATTCATATTGAAGGCACAACAAAGAGTGTCATAATGGTCAAGCTCAATGTTTCCACAATAAATTATCATTAACATAGATAGTTGGGGTGTGAAGGCACTGTTATAATTTTGATCAATTATCATCTTTAGTGTGACAAACTCTGCCTCCTTTGAGTGTAGCATTGGACTTGGTACTTCATAGAAGCTTCCATAGATAGGGAACATGCCTACCACATAATAGTGGACAATATAATGTCATGTTTCACTACAGAATTGTTGATTGGGAATAATGAGGATTGTGTTAATAGTTTAGGTAGTGGGATATTAATGTTTACAACAAGGATGAATTCATTTGGGGATATTAATGATATCAAACTATCAGGTGATGTTGTATTCTTGTGCAGATGCAGAGCAGCTTATGCACCAACTGACCAGCAACTGCTAGTCTTCTTAGTGATTAGGGATTGGTCACTTAGGTTCTTTTGTGCATGCCAACTTTTTTTTCTTAAGATACATACCATAGTTCAACATATTCTTGTTTTTGTAGGGCACTATATATTATGTTTAGGTTGGTTCAATTATAAGATGTTTAATTATTTAATATAGATTTTTTGTTTGACAATTTTTTGATATGGAGTATGATTGGAACCAACATAAATTATGTATTTTGTTGCAAACAACCACTTGATTTATAGAGTCAAGCAGATTAGGAAATTCAGTTCAAAAATATTTTGATCATTAGTTGAATCCCTTCAATTAATTTGAGTGGAATATAAGGCATTGCATTCAATGCAATTGTCATATTTTTAACAACCTAATAATGACATGTTTCCAACAAGGGAATGAGCTAGGACATAGATAGATTTGGACAAATGTTATCAAACATAAGGAAACCGATTGTAGCATATGAAAAGTAGAAAATCCTCATATGCAAAACATATGTTAAGGACTGTAATATTTAATTATGCAACAAATAGCATGGCTATGTACCATAGTAAAAATGATAATCATTCACTGCACTTGTTGAATGTAGTGTATTTAGACGTACCCAAAGTATAGACTCACATGATTTTGCTGATGACCACTTTGATACAGTGTTTCCACTATATTATCGAATGCTCAATTTTGTGTGGATGTTGAATTGGTTAATGGGGCACTTGATACTATAAATAATATAGTATTATTAGAAAGAAATGTGATTTTATAAGACAATTATAAATTTATTCAAGTTCTTATAGTTAATGCTTATTATGACAATCTTGGATATTTTTGAAAATGATAATTAATGTTAGTAAATTAAATATATTTTTGAAGTTACTTCTTTCTAATAAATTCATCAATAATATCTTAAATTATTACTATTGTGAATTTCTTAAAACACAACACTTAAAAAATCTATCAATGGTTGATAATTACATATATTTATAACCCTTTTAGCCAAGAAATATCCATTTTAATGGCTTTGAAAAATATAAAGAGCTGTTGAACAAACCAGCTAGCAATGAACAGAACCAGCAGAGAAAGAGTTGTTGAACAAACCAGCTAGCAATGAACATAAGCCAGCTACAAGATCATCAAATGAGCCTGATAAAGTCTAAACCAGAGCCTATCACAGAAAACCACATGAAAAGCATGATTCTACAGATAAGATTGTTGTTCAGGATACAAGACTGGAAAATAATATTTCTATGCAAATTATAAACTGGGCTTTGGAATGTAAAAATTGATCGATATTCTCAGTGATAAGATTGACATTCCTAAAAGTCCTCACAACATCTTGAGTTGTTTTGAAAGAGTGATTAAATTTTCAACCCTTCATAGGAAATGTGGTTGTACAGGATAGGTAGAATTTGAGGCTGGAAAATGGCTCTTGTGGCAAAATCAGGGGGAGCTTTTGGGCTATATCTAGCACAGATGCATTGCAATATGAATTTGATACATGCTAAGATATATCTTTAAGATTCAAGGTTACAATCCCTCTATTATTATAATTCTTGCTGGACTGTATCATGTACCCATCAGGTTGTGATGCAAATATATAATCGAAGTTGATTTTTAATGTTGGCTACATGCTTTATATTTGCCCCATTTTTATTATTATTAATAGTTACATATCTATAAAGATGTTGGCTATTAATATTCCCCAGACATCCATCTAACACCACTTGCAACACAAGTCTGATGTTGGCTTAGAATGGATTATAGGAAGAATTGTGTGCTAAACTCTATGTTTCTTATGTGCAGACCTAATTCATAGATAGTTTGTTCACTAAAGTTATTTGCCCTCCAACAAACAACATCACAAAAGACAATGTTGATCAGTAAGTGTTGCCCAAATGATTTCCAAGATTCATATTGAAGGCACAACAAAGAGCGTCATAATGGTCAAGCTCAATGTTGCCACAATAAATTATCATCAACATAGATAGTTGGGGTGTGAAGGCACTGTTATAATTCTGATCAATTATCATCTTTAATGTGACAAACTCTGCCTCCTTTGAGTGTAGCATTGGACTTGGTACTTCATAGAAGCTTCCATAGATAGGGAACATGCCTACCACATAATAGTGGATAGTATAATGTCATGATTCAGTACAGAATTGTTGATCCTACATAGCTAAAGGATCATAGATTCTACAAACACCACCAAATAATGACTGTCATTCAACAATCAGGCCTATTTAGACTTCTTAAGACTGTCCTCTCCTAAATATTTTGTCATGCAATATCAAAGGACCCTCCCAGACCTTAAACATAGTTTTAATGGCATGAAATACAATTCAACATATGATTCTTGAAAGTTTGTTGCAATCATTAACCATAGGAAACTCTAAAATGCACTATACACTCAGCCTTGTCTATGACTATAACAAGTCTTCCATACAAGACAACGGCATAAAAGGGTCTCAAGCTTTCAGAGTTTTTCTAAACCCTAGCTTAAAAAAGTGTCTTAGAAATCCTTGACAGCATATACAAACAAATTCACCTATCAAGAATGCCAACTCCTTCATCAAATTACTCAAACCCTTACTGTTCTCTGTCATCCCCAGTCTGGAATCAAACAAAATCTAGCCTAGGGCATCATGGAATGATAAACAAACTTAATCCTTTGGGTCTGCAACTTTGCAACATGAAAGTACACAAACATATGCTTTATTTCACCAACTTTTAGATTTTTTCCCACCATACAAAATAATGAATTCAACAATTTTAAATGCTCATTGTTTACCCTCATAGGATTTCAGGCAGTCTTCAATAAAAATGCTATAACTTTTGACTTTCTCAATGAAATGAAACAAAACAAAGACCAGATTAAAATAGATTCAAACCTCTACCACATCCAACAAATCTTAGGCCCATTAGTGGTTCGTACAGGCTGTGTCATCTCAAAGAATAGTGAAAATAGGTGTTAAAAGCAGGGTTCTTTATTAATTCTCCTTCTCAAATTCAATACATCTTCATCCACACCAATTTACATAAGGTATACCACAATTTGGATCCTAAACATCTGCATAAGGTATTCAAAAAATTGTATATTATGCAATGATAAACTCTCTTGAAGTAAAGGAATTTGGAGGTCATAAGATGCCAAGAGATTAACAAAATCAACTGGTTAGTAAAAAAAGATCTGCACTAACTCTTTATTGAATTCTGGACTCATCTTTTCTTTTCTTTTTTCACATCATAATTTCAAATTAGAGAATTTCAAATTTAAATTTTCTATGTCCATTTGTAACAACAACCTTTAATGATTATTCCATGTGTATATATATGAGTCTTCTTACAATCTTTACCCAAAATCCATATTTGGTGGAAATTTGCTCATAATCTCTGCTCAATTTACATAAAATATGGATGTTATGTATTAATATAAATGTTGTGTTATTGTATTTAATCACATTTTTTCAGTCTTATCCTTGAGGGGGCATTACATAGGATGGTGGTGTTTGTGAGAAAGACACATGATATTTTGTCAAAATCCAGTGAGAAGAAATGGATCTAAAGGCATTTCATAAAGATATGACAACCTGCTATAAGTGTGAGAGTACCATGCCATTGCAATTCAGTCAAAAACCTCACTGATATATAGAGATATACTAATATATCGAGATATATGTGAAACACTTTAAAGATGTTATGTATCTTAATCATATACTTATATTCTTCATAAATTTTTAAGCCCAAATGAAATCAAGGGACTAAGCATCCTCTAATATTAAGCACTAATATGTGAATAACATTACATTTATGGTAGACAAAGAGCACACTTTCATGGAGGTAGTGGAACCACTCACATTCTAGATATTGCAATTACCATATGAAATAAATGATAAACTAGTCTATGCAAATGCTAAGGCTGAGTTGGCTTTTCGCAAATATCAGAATGTCGAGAGATCTGATATTTAGTAGAGATAATTGAAGGATTTCTTGAAACATTAGTCATAATGTTAAGCAAAGAAGAGAAGAAACAATATAAATATAGGAAAATTAAGGAAAGAAGCACTAGATGAAGTTATGGTGAAGTTATAGAAGTAGAATAGAGAAGAAATTATGTAATATATTATAGATGGATGATATATAGAAGAGAAATATAAGAAAGAATATTGATGTATAAATGAACTATGTAGCAGAGATATATATGATGAATATAATATATTGCATGATGATCTAATGAATGTATGATGTGCTATTATTTATTTGTGAATATATGTGTATTTTCAATTTTAATTGTTCTTTCCTACCACATCCTTTTGTAACTCACCACATAAGTTATTGTCTCCCTTTTATAGCTCATACTAAGGTATAAGAACTAAACCAAAGTAACTTAGGACAAAATCCTTTATCTATGCTCATTTTTTGCTAACAAGGTATGTCATGCTTGAGGAGAACTTCCAAGCCAATTACACCATTTTACACCATTTGTCTATTTTCATAACAATTACCTAGTGATTTTTCCTTTCGTTATGTTACCCTTTCTTGAATACTCTATTCTTGAATTTAATAGAATAATTAAGGTTGTGCCCTACACAAATATTTCATCCTACTTATTAAACATGAATTATCCTTGAAACCCCCACTTGTCATTGCTACTTGTAGAATCCACCTTGCTTCTTCTAAATTGGACTTACATTACTATAAGAAGAGATGACCTTATTCCATTATGGATTACACTCCTAAAATGGTTTATTCTTCTTACCTTGAATCATGGAAGAATGCAATTTTTTGGTGGTGAAGATATTAGAAGCACTAAAGTCACATTCAAGAAGGGGAAAACTATGATGAGAATGACCCCATTTTGGATGGTAAACTAAAGGGAGTGGAGGGTAGAAAAATAATCTTAAGGTGAAGAGTAAAGTGAAAATGGAGGATGAAATTGATTTGGATGATGAGGTAAAGTGAAATATTTATGCCTTGCCCCTCCTATTTCACTGGCTGATCTTCCATGCCATTCTCTCTCTTTAGAGGTTGTTGCTTCAATTGTGAACTTGATTGCAAATAAAAATATTGATATGAACAAAGAGGTTATCATTCATCATACAATCCTTAAGTGGTTCTTCATTGAGACCAACAAAATGAAACTAAAAACTATCTAAATGGCTAAGAAACTTCCAAGGAAAAGGTGCTTGTCCCTATGAAAGAAGAACAACTTTTCTTCAAACATTGGGAGGTTATGGAATAAATTAGTGAATTGAAAATGGAAAACACTAAGAGTGGTGAATGAATTACATTTTTAGAGAAATATTTTATGGATCAAAGCTATTCTAAGGAGGGTAATTAAAGTTAGTAGAGCCCCCATAAAGAAAAATGCCAACAACATTAAAATGTTACAAGAGAGATTGAAATCTTACTCCATTCTTGATTAGATCAGACATAGCTTGAGAACTAGAGGACACAAAGTAAAGGTGATGAAGGGAGAATGATGACACAACCTTCATGGAGAAGCATCTTAACTTTGTGTAAGATTGGAAAGTTGTTGTTTCTCTCTATCAACTGTAAAATTCCTTGGATTCTTGTATTCCTTTGATAGATTCCAATTGCATCCCCTTCTATGGCTTGCCAGTAGTTAATTTTGTAGATAATTAACTATCTCTTTTGTTCTATTCTCATCAATTTTACCATCAATTTTTTCATAATGTCACACTTGTGATTTCTATTAATAATGCTCAGTACCTATTCACTTTTTTTGTCTTCTATTAAAGGCTTTTGGTATTTCATGGTAATTAATCATTTCGGGTATTTATTTCATCTTTAAGTGTGGGGCTAATGAAGGGAAATGCATGTTAGTTTAAAGAAAGAAAATTAAGGTTGCAATATTAAATCTAGTGTAAATTAAGATATTATCACTCTTAAATTTCTACAAAGAATGCATGAAACTAAATAATTTTGAGATAGGTTTGAGATAGGAAATTTTACGTTGATCAAAAGAAATATATTAATCCTCCTACATAATTCTTGAATAAAAATATAAAATGGAAGGTTAAAGGGATACAAAAGGAATAATATTGGGAGAGGCACAAGTTTGGCATACCTTGTTTTCGTCTATGATATCTTTGCAAGCTTTCTTCACGTAATCTTTGTTCCTCTTCTACTGAATTCTTTCGTTGACTCTTCCTTTTTCTTGTTTTTTTGTTTCCCATCTCCTTCTTTGTAAAATATCGCTTGAAAATTCCTCTAATCTTCTCCTCCAATAGAACAAAGCCTCTTTTGATCTTCAGATATTCTCCTCCAAAGCCTCTTCTGATCTTCAAATATTCTCCTCCAATAGAACAAAATATTTTTCACAATTCTTCAATATTCTCCTCCAATAGAACAAAAATATTTTTCACAATTCTTCAGATATTCTCCTCCAAAGCTTTCCCTATAAAACCAAAACATCTTTGACAATTTCTATGATTTTTTTCTTACTTATATAGAAAAAATTCACATACTTTCATAATAGAAACTTAAGAAAACAAAAAAACAATTGCAAATAATAAAAAATAAAAAATGCTAATATTAGGAAATCCAAAAATTAGTTGTTTAAATGCGTTTTTTGGAGCCTTCGTTCGAAGGCTATCTTAGAGGAAACTTTCATGGAAAAATTTAGTGGAATGGAGAGGGGTTCATTCGAACCAACCCTTCTAATGAAGGGGGGTTCGAATGAAGGGGGGTTCTAATGAACCCCCTTCGTTCGAACCCCCTTCATTAGAAGGGGAACCCCCCTTTTTTCTCTTTCCCCTCCACCATTTCAAATTTTATGTATTTTTTTGACTATTGAAGCCCAAAAAGGAGGTGTGAATGGATTCAAACTTGATAAACCAAGTTGGGGAAGTGTAGTGCTCGAAACGTGCTTTCCAACAACTATAAATTTAATATATTTTGTTTTTATTTTTCATTTTATTCTTTTGTTTAACTGAACATAGGTTTTTCACTGAACATCAAGTTCAGTGAAAAATCATTGTGGAAAAATATTAAATTTGAGAAAAAAAATTTGAAAAATATATATGCCCTAGGTATTGGTGTCCTCGTTCTAACAAAAAAAAAATTGAATTTCAATACATACCAAAAAAGTTATGTGTGCCGAAGTGCACCTATGTCTAAATTGTAAATGTTTTGACTTCAAAACTTAATTAAAAAAAATATTCAACAAAACGTTATGAAACAAAATGAAACCAATAGATACCAGTGTTAGCAACCTAAATTAAAAAGAATCAAAATTTTATCCTTTGTAGAAAAAAGTTATTGTGTCGAAGTACACATCACTTTTTAAAAATGTTGTTTACTATTAAAAACTAGTTATCAAAGGAGACGCAAAAAAAAAAAAATTAATTCCAATTTTTTAAAAAAAAATATATTTAAAATCTACAGAAAAAATCTCACAAATCACTACTTTACATCATTTTCAAATTCCTAATAGTTTACCTACTATAGGTGTCAGAAAGTGAAGTTTTTTTTTTAAATGTTGATTTCAGTGTCAAGTTTGGCCAAAAAGTGTAACCCGTTATTGTGGGATGACCCTGGCACAAAGAACTGATGTAAACCTTATTTATTTAATATTTTAAAGATTCATTGTGTTGAATCTTTAAGGTATTAGATAGACAGGTATGAGTGAGCTTATCTAAGAAACATAGAGATCCTTTGTGTTATTGTAATTCTAAAATCTGAGTAAGGGGTTGGTGCTCCTTGAGATTGGTGTCTCTAAATGAGGGGTTGGTGCTCCTTGAGTTGGTGCTCAGAAATTAGCCTATAAGGCATTGTTATTAGCGGTTTTTTGAAGAATAATCCAGTAAGGCAGTTTAGGAGTGGTTTTTCTACCCTAGGAGGGTTTTCCACTCAACAAATTCTTTGTCTTATGGTCTCTCTATTTTGATGTCATTATGCTTCTAGATTGTGATGATTTTGTGAGTGATTTTTCTTATCAATCTGAACATTGTTGAATGTTAGTTTTCTCATCTCTAAAAAATGGTTATATCAAAATGTCTTGCACAAGTGTTCTATTAGTGTTGAAAGTTTTGATAGAAAGTATAAAAGTATTCATTTGATTCATTGCTCAAGAATTGTTATAATGTGCTTAAAGTTTTTGTTATCTAAATTCCTATCTTGTGTCATTCTACTACACTGTTGTTGTAGTGTTCTTTTAAATTTGCATTGAAACCAGTTGGTTAAGAAGTGTTTCAATAATGTTGATCTTCACTTACATAGTCTTATGAGTTGCACTTGTACAGTCATCATGCTTTGATTGTTAAACATGGTCAGTCACAATTGTTTTGGAAAATGCAAGATATCTCTCTCAAATCATATTGGCATAAGTTGTCTAATGGACTGAGTTAATGTTGTCATATGTTTATTTACCCCTTTTCATAAATGATTTCAAAGTGATTACTCTACTCAGTTGTTGATAGAAAGGATATAAGAATTAAAATTCTTGGTCGAAGTTGAAAAATTTTAGACACTGATTCACCCCCCTCTCAGTGTTTGTCCATAACTCCAACAATTGGTATTAGAGTGTAGGGTCCTCTGATAGGTCTAAACCACCTAGGATTGTTCCTAGTTTATTGGAGTACTTTGGCTAATATGGGAAAGAACATAAGGAATAAGGGAAAAAAATGTTCACAGAAAAATACTAATCATCATGTTCAACCTGTATCTAGTATAAGGAATAATGAGGAAGAGTTCATAAACAGTAACTCTAAAATGGTAGAGTATCCTAGATCTGGAACACCTAAGTTTGAAGGTACAAACTTTTTTGTGTGGAAACATAGGATGGAAACATACTTACTTTCTTTAGGGCCTGATGTGTGGGAAACAGTTGAAAAGGGCTGCACTACTTCTGTAACATCTTCTTCCACACTTGAGGAGAAGAAATCTATTGAATTCAATACCAAAGCTATAAATGCTATTTTTAATAACTGGCCAAATAAAGTCGTTACAAAAGTTATTCATTACAGTAGTGCTAAGGAAGTTTTGGACAAGTTGATTGAACTGAATCAGAATGGTGAGATACAAGAGGAAATATCCTTGGGTACTGAAATAAGTTGTGAAACATCTGAGAGTGAAGAAGGTGTAAACCTTCATAGTTTTGAAAGGAATTCCAAGGAGATCATTAATGAATATTTAAATGATCAAGAAACTTGTGTAGAAGTAGATCAATCTTTGGGTGAAGTTGACTCTAAACAGGAATATGATGAACAAGAAAGTGAGGTTGATTTGGAAGGTGAACTCCTGTGTGCCTTAGATATAATTAAGCAACTTAGAAAGGAAAACCATTTTTTAACAAGACAACTTCAACAAGAAGATATTTTTGATGTCAAGTTAAAAGACAAGGATGATTTGTGTAATAAACTATAAAATGAGATTGCTTCTTTAAAGAAATGTTCAGATAATGATTCCTTGTTAAAAGAACTAACTCTTAAGGATGATATGATTATAAGTCAGAAAATTGAAATTGAAGAATGTAAGAGGATAGCAGATGTTGTAAGATCTAATTTGGAGATTAAAAATATTGGTTGTCTAAAACTTGAAGAAGAGGTAGTTGCTTTAAGAAAAGAGCTTGAAAGTGTCAAGATTCAATTTGGTAAAATTCAAAAATTTGATCATAGTACTAATATATTGAATGAGATGTTGGGAAAGCGAAAGCATTCTAAAGATCCTACAAGAGTGGGATATGAGGTTGGACAAAGCTCTACAGATGAATCTAAACATGAAATAGTGTTTACTACTTCAGATGGAAATAATTTTATAGCCAAACAAACACCAAGAATGAAGGTTGATCTTGGTTACAGTAATGTTGCACCAAAGGATAAAATTGACACTAGAAGACAATCTAAAGGTATTCATAGAGAAAGGAGAAATGCCTTCATATCTTCACATCCTTGGGATGATCATTCATTCAAGTATAATCATTATTTTCAAGGATATTGTTATGTTTGTAATGACTATGGTCATAAGGCAATTGATTGCATAAGATGGTCAAATAAGAATCATTCTAATTTCTCTAGAAATGAGGATGTGGTGTGTTACAACTGTAACAATTTTGGTCACTTTAGAAGAGACTATGGAATAAATACAAGTGAAAATAATGTAGGGAACAATGTTGGAAATGTCTGTAGGAAGTCTTCTATTCCTCAGAACAATCACAAAGTCATTTTTTTTGGATGTAATAACATTGGGCATAAAGTACAACAATGTAGATTTAATAGAAAGACAAGTACTTTAAGTAAACAAGTGAAAAATTCTACATTGGAGTGGAGAAGAAAGAGCAATCAAGATGACAAGAAGAGAAATAAAGATGATTCTCTGAAAACTCCTTGTGCACTTCTTGCACAAGTGTTTCCTTCCAGATCCTGAGAAGAAGAAAAGACTCGGGGGGAGTCTATTATGGTAATATATTTTTCCCCTATGGAGTCTCGAATGAGGTATGACAACATGCATTTACTATTGGTGGTATAAGAAGTAAAGAAATGGTCTGTAAATGCCAATATTTCATTATGCTTATTCTGATTGAATTAATTATGAAGGTCTTCATATGATTTTGGTTTGAAAGTACATTGACAATTCTTTAGTGTGGTTAATGCTCAGACCATGGGATAGGATGATGGTTATATTTTCCTTTGATGGCTTATTTGAATGATTGAATAGAGTGATTGATTTTTTGTTGACATGAAAGAGATACGTGATGTATATGTTTACTGAGACTGCTTGAATGGTTATTACTGAAAGTTGTTATTGCTGGTATGATGACTGTCTTGTTTTAAAATGCATACTTTCCAGTGAAGAGTAAACTCATGAGAGAAGGGAGTAGACTTTATGAAATTCAGTTGAGGCAACATTCAGTTTATCAATATGTATGGACTGTGTTATACTAAAATTGGATAGAGACAATTCACTTTTTAGTATAACATAACAACAGAAATGTCATGGATCAAATGGTAACCGTTGTTTAATGATTTAGTTTGGTAGTAATAAGGATTTTTGGTTTGACCTTGGATTCATTTTTAATAATATAGTAATATTTAATTGAGGTTTTTTATGACAGTGTGACTTGAATTCTTGTTAGATTTTGTGGCTCTGATATTGACAATCATTGATAGTTGTTGAAGCCTTGTGGTCTAAATGTCTTAACCATTTGTTATTGCTGAAAAAGGTAATCATCTGGCTTGGAAGACAATGAATGAATCTCTGCATTAAGAAATGTTTTTTTAGGTTAGTGGCGAATCAATTCAGTATCCCCCTTATATTCTTTGGTATCAAAAAGATGAAGTTGTTCTCATGATTGAGATAGTACACAAGAACAAAGATATCCCTTGATGGTTCTTCAGTTTTTTAAACTTCATGAGAATTTTTTTTTTGTAACTGTGTGTTATTGATCATATTTGAGTCTTTTCTCATCTACAATATAGTTTACAAATGGAGTGGCGAATTGCTTGCAATGGATTGAAAGTGTTTTTCAATGACCCATTTGGATTATTTAATAGTGCTCTTGTTGCTTGGGAAAAGGAGTAATGATATCAGTTTTGATATATATATGTATGCAACTTCTTTGTAGGGGCAGCTTGTTTCTATATGTTCTTATTTCCAGCTCTCTTATATATTTTTAGTTTGCTACTCTTATTGTTTTACTTGTAGCTAGTTCATATAGTTCTTTGTTGGCTTCTCAGTTGTGGTTGCATTGCATTTCTTTTCCATTGAGGCAAAAAGGGGGAGAGTAATTTGTTTTTTTCCATCAAGGACAAAGGGGGAGTATGTTGACTTCTTAGTTGTCTTTGGATTCCCTTGACGAAAAAATTATTTTGGCATCTCACATAATATTTCAAAGGCTTTGTTTTTGGTATTCATGTTCATGATGATTCAAGTTTTCTCATGTTGATTACTCATGTGGCTTCTAGTTCAGATTTTTGAATGCTATTCATTTGCAAATAGTTATGACTACATTGGACTGATAATGTTGATAAGGCTTGGTATAGGTTATTCATATGGTGTTCATTGTGACAGGGCATGCATTAGCTTCTGTGATAAATGATATTGTTATCTTGACAGGACTCAGGTTGATCATGGAATAGTTATGTTGACAGGTTGGCCCTTTCTATATTGCATGACAGGTATATTATTTCAATTTCTTATTATTAGGTTGATCATGGCATCATTCACAAGATTCATTTGATTATGTCTTCATGGCATGTTTTCATTCTATTGATCTTCATGGTTGTCTCATAATTTTTGGTGTCAACGATTATGATACATTATTTGACACATGGCATATTGGGTTGGAATTATATTAATGCTCTCTTTGGCACTCGAGTTTGATATTTAATTTGGCATCATTGATATATGAGGTTTCTATTCACTCTTCAGTTGGTTTTTTCATTTCATGGCTCTCTCGCATTATCTTGGTGTCACTGGTTAGGACACAGTGAGTGACATATATGGATTTTTCATCTAGTTCAAATGGTTCAGATTGAGCTAATATCATAATCAGCTTCTAAAAGTGATCTTGGTTATCATAGTGTTAATTGCATGTGACTTTGTAAAATTCACCTCTATGGATCAAAGGTAATATTTATGGCAATTTTATAGTGTTGCTCTTGGCATTATTTTGGCTAACTTTCCTTGGTAAATGACTTTGAATAAAGTCATATTTGATTTGGGCTAAATTTTTATTTGCCTTATTTAAAAGTCACATTGAAATGACATGGCATCTACTATTTGGAAATTATTGTTCATTGTTATTATTGTGGTCGACATTGTTGAAAAGTCTTCAAGATAGCATAATGATTTGATGAAAAGTGGTGTCGACACTTGGTAAATTCTCTTTGACAGTGAACTTATTGCATTGATTTGAATTAAGGTTTGATGTCACGGACTTAGAAGAGCTATGATCATTTGATAATAATTATGTTTTCCTTTCGAACTTCAAATGTTATTATGTTTTTCCTAAGGCATTGAATGGTTTGAAGAAAAGTTAGGGAAAACATTGTTTATCATTCTTTGGCAAGGGTATGGAACCCTAGCTATACCGCCGCCATGAAGGAAGTGTAACTATTGTTTTTCAGTGGTTTAGCTGACTGTAACGACATTATCAGGGAGAAATTCACTGTGTTTAAGCATGATGAGTATGGCTACTCTGTTTGATGATTTTCTTTGGCTGAAAGCTAGAATCTGGAAGGAGATTAGAAGGCGTTACTCTATTGGGTTGGTAAATACTTCATTACAGTTTTATCATGCTTTTCTTTTTCATCTCCATGCACATTCAGGTATCTTTACCATCATTTGGTGTTTATTTTTATCAAAAATCTGCATTTGGTTTTCTTGCTCGAATCCGAAAAGGTATAAGTAGTTTTTTTTTGTCAGATGTTAATGCATTTCAATTTTGGTGAAATGAATCATGGCTTGATAAAATAATGAAGATCTGTGACTTCTGGTTGCTGGGTAGTCGTGCATTTTGAAAAATATGTCAGTTACATTTTGAACTCATTTCATTCGTTACAGAAATGATGGATTCAACATATGGGTTTTCTGAAAATAGATTCAAATGGTTTTTATTATGAAAATGATTGCACTTATTCCCGGTTTTGTAAAAACTCTTGTAGTTTGGAAAAAGAGAATTGATATATTTTGATAGAGTTTTTTACAACCTTCAATACAGGCATTACAAATGATTATTCACCTTTTACTGATCATTATTCTACTAGTTCATATTCTAAAAACAGAAAGGGGGTTTCATATTCCTTTGAAAGACATTTTCTATGAAGACTTATTAGCAGACATACATGTGAAAATATATAAATACAGTGTTTTGAACACTGTAATATGACTGGTGTGATTTGGTGATGTTATTACATGTTGTTGTATCAAAAATGAAATGTTGAAAAAGCTATGTTATTAAAAATTGGAAACATGTTTCTAAGCATTGTTGTAAACCTTATTTATTTAATATTTTAAGGATTCATTGTGTTGAATCTTTAGGGTATTAGATAGCGAGGTATGAGTGAGCTTATCTAAGAAACATAGAGATCCTCTGTGTTATTGTAATTCTAGAATCTGAGTAAGGGGTTGGTTCTCCTTGAGATTGGTGTCTCTAAATGAGGTGTTGGTGCTCCTCGAGTTGGTGCTCAGAAAGTAGCCTGTAAGGCATTATTCACAGTGGTTTTTTGAAGATTAAGCTAGTAAGGTAGTTTAGGAGTGGTTTTTCTACCCCAGGAGGGTTTTCCACTCGACAAATTATTTGTCTTATGGTCTCTCTATTTTGATGTCATTATACTTCTAGATTGTGATGATTTTGTGAGTGATTGTTCTTATCAGTCTGAACATTGTTGAATGTTAGTTTTCTCGTGTCTGAAAATGGTTATATCAAAATTTCTTGCACAAATGTTCTATCAGTATTCAAAGTTTTGATAGAAAGTATAAAATTATTCATTTGATTCATTGCTCAAGAATTGTTATAATGTACTTAAAGTTTTTGTTATCTCAATTCCTATCTTGTGTCATTCTGCTACACTGTTGTTGTAGTGTTCTTTTAAAGCTGCATTAAAATTAGTTGGTTAAGAAGTTTTTTAATAATGTTGATCTTCACTTACAGAGTCTTATGAGTTGCACATGTATTGTCATCATGCTTTTATTGTTAAACATGGTCAGTCACAATTGTTTTGGAAAATGCAAGATATCTCTCTCAAATCATATTGTCATAAGTTTTCTAATGGACTGAGTTAATGTTGTCATATCTTTGTTTACCCCTTTTCATAAATTCTTTCAAAGTGATTACTCTACTCAATTGTTGATAGAAAGTATATCAAAATTAAAATTCTTGGTCGAAGTTGAAAAATTTTAGACACTGATTCACCCCCCCCCCTCTTAGTGGCTGTCCATAACTCCAACATAACATGGGAAGGTGTGGCTTCATTGGTTAAAGAAGCTCATCGTAATGGAGATTCCAATGTTACACAAAGGGAGATTTATTTAGCATATGGTTTAAGAGATAAACAGGTACATATAAATATATTAATCACCCATATTATTTAATTATTTTTAATTATATTGATGTATATATATGTTGAGATTTTTTTCTTTGCATACATTCGGCCAAGAATAAATATTTTTATCAACTAATGATATTGCAATAATTTTTTCATGATTGGCATATTGCAGGTGAAACACCACAAGGCTATGTGGTGCAATGGTCGTAAATTTTGAATCAAAAAGTTGGATGACAAGAAGAAAACTTGTGATTCTGGGATAACTGTAGTGTTTCAGGTGACTAATGTTTCATCTAGAAGCAACATACATCCAGAAATCTCAGAAAATTGATTCTATGGGATTTCAGATGATATACTTGAGTGTGACTTTAAGTCTTTCAAATTAGTTATGTTCGTTGTCCTATGGTACAGGCTACAATTGAATGAAAATGATCCCGAGAGAACTGTTATTGAACATGATAATGGATTTACCATGGTTAATAAAAGGTCGATTGAGCGAGCTAGAAATGAGCCCTATGTTCTTCCAATGCAATGTGAGCAAGTTTTTTACTCAGAGGTTCTAGGTAAACTAGGTTGGTCATTTATTATTAGACATGATCCAAGAGGAAGGTCGACAAAGTATAATGTCGTGGAAGAAGAAGATACCGAAGAACTAGAAGATGATGTTAATGATGATCAGGATCAACAATTAGTTAATGATGTGCATGACGAAGATGTCAAAGAGGAGGAACTAGATCATGATGATGTAGGAGTTAATGTTCATGAAGATGATATCCATGTGGATGATGACATTATCGAAACTGATATCAATGACGATGATGATGATATGACCAATCCTTACAATGTTGAATATGGATCGGATGATACGTCAGACAAAGAGTTTGATGAAGAATAAGATCAATGAAATTTAAATGTTTGAGTTATGTGATTGTATTATCTATTTTATATTCATTTCTTGATAGAATTATATTTTACTTATGTGGTTACATAATTAATTCATGATGTTTTTAATTTTTATGCCATTACATAATTAATTCATGATGTACTTTTTAATGTTTAATTTTAATTCATGATGTTACAACTATTGTAGTTCTCCTAGAAATTTTCATATGATCATAATGAATAGTGTTTTCAGAAATTTCATGAAAGATGACACATTGATCGTAGTAGTGAAATAATTGCAAAGTCGTTTAGATTTTTTAGACCAATCACCCTTCGCAATGTCATTTTTAGGATCATCTCCAATTTGATTACTAGGACACATAAGGTTGGAGTTGATTGGATTATCTCAGAGGAACATTGTAGCTTTGTGTAATGTGAGAAAATTTTGGATGGGGTACTTGCTATTGCTAATGTGAATCACTCCTTTCTGCAAAGGCCATACACTTATGATTGGGTCAAGTGTTCTTCTCCTTAGAAAATTCCTATTTCCTTTTTGATAGGTTATGATTTGATTAGATGGGTTATAAAGCACTTATTTCAATTAATTTATATCTATTTTAATTTTTAATTTATTAAATTCAAACACATCCAAAATTATGTCCCTTTCTTTAATTGATTATTACGTTATTTAATTATTAACTCAAATGACACCTCCAATTTAACTATATATATCTAATTGAATATATCTAAAGTGTTGAACATTTTTAGATCAAATTTAGTAATTAACTCAAACAATTTTTCCAATTTAACTAACATATTTTAAGATATTAAACAAATATGATTTATGAAAGAAGTATATTGGTGTGAAATTAAATATGATTTGTATTCCAATGTAAAAACTACAAAGAATGGAAACAATTCTTTCAACACATAAACTATTATGTAGTAGTCAATTAAAATGAAAAAGCTTACTCTATATTAGTTAGGATACACAACTAAGAAAATGATCTAAATAGTCTAATAATTTCAAAAACACAAACAATATTAGGTAGATATTCAAACATCTTTCATTTCTACAATGACTTATTTATGCTAGGGAAACTAAGTATATAGTATACAAAGAAAATGAACAAACCCACAACTACCCCTATTTTGAAGGAGTTTATTTTTCTCCCCTTCCTGATCTCCCTAATATTTTCTAATTATTTTAAAGAGACCAAGGTTCATAACACAACTTTATTCAACCCACTAAATATCTTGGTTAATGAAACTTGACAAAAGCAACAAAAAAATTGCTACATTTGGCATTTCATGTGGAATGAAGAGTGGTGACAATAATGTACTTATAGTTTAATAAAACACTATTTTTAGAAGGCTTGACATTAGAGAGATAGAGAGAGAGAGATAGGAGGGAGAAGAGGAGGAGAGAGGAGAGATGAAAAGAGATGAAGATATATAGGACATACAAAAGGGAGAGAAAGAAGAGGGGAGACTAGTCGAGAGAAAGAGAGAGAGAGATCGAAGATCAAAGATAGAGAAGAGGAAGAGAGTCATATCGAGATAAGAGATCGTATTAATATTATAAATTAAATATTATAATATATTAATATTATAATATTATAATATTATATATTATATTAATATATATTATAATAATTATACATGGCGCCACAATTTTCATTTTAATTGACATAATCTAAAAACCTAGTTCCTCAAATTGGAGAAGTGAGTCACGCGCCAGCGGAGGAAAGGTTGCAAGAAGCCATGGATCAAGCTTGCTTGGCTGCAAAAATTGGATTTTTTGTGATTTGTTTTGTCGTGAAGGAATCTGCATCTCGTCTGTTGCCAAAATGGTCTATATATTTCATCTAAATTTATGAATCAGAGTGTTATAGGGAATTTTTGATTTGATTTGGTTTGTTAATATTACTCTTTGTGATTGTATTTTGTATATTTGTCTTCAATGCTAGTGGGACAAACCATAACTCAGTGCTTTCAATCACTTTGCAACTCCATTATTTGTGACTATGTTGTTTGCTTGTGAGAATCACAAGTTGGAATGCATGTATGTTGTTTGCAAGTGAGAATCATAGTTCACTGCATTGTCTATGCTACAACATTTGGGCCCCAAACTAGACATCATCCTTTTGTTGGTATGTGGTGACTGATCATGCTATACTGTATAGCCCATGGTATACTGTACACCCTGGCCCCTATCCTTGCCGGGGTCCGAGGTTGGGCCAGGCCTCAGGTGGGGGTTTGGGGGCGGCAGCCCCTGAGAAAAAATTTCCTCCTACTTTTTCGCATCATCACCGAAAAAGGGAAAAATCAACGAAAAAGGAAAAATCCAATTTTGTAGAACCCAAAATCTGGAAGCTTCTAAGCTTGATAAAAAGGGGTTCGGATGGGTATTACAGTATGATGAAAAACTCGATTATTCACAAGATTGTAATAGGTTATTACACTAGATAATAAAAATTATTGGATGGTTGTGGTTTGGTGGATGTAGCCTAGATTGGGTGAACCACGTTAAATTCTTTGTGTTATGATTTATTCTATTTGTTTTTAGTTTCTCTGTTTATTACTTAAATCTGCATTTAATTGTTAGATATATGCCATCTCTAACCCTAACACCTTTTTCACAATCATGAAAGCTACCCTATTGCAAGGAGAACACATAGAATCACTAATAATGGGAGACCATACTAGCCTAGCTAGAATAGTTGCACCGCCTTTCCCCAAATATGATTAGTGAAAAAAGTTAAACTCTCTCCAAACAAATTTAAGAGTACATTCTAGCTCAAATCTCATAGCTTTAGTTTCTTGAAAGAGAAAGAAATCCATTTTAAGCCTATTATTGTAAGAGGATCTTAAAATGCATTCTTTCCAGAAGATTCCAAACTCTATCATTCTAATTGGTGCATCCTATTTTCATTTGTAGTACAACATATCAAAATATTTGGGTTATTTTTCCTCTCCATTTTTTCCACTCTTGTGATTATTAACACATGAGTCGGTTTGCTTTCTCTTTTTTCATCCATCCACATCAACACTTGGCCTAGGGACAAAATCCCCCTAGACAGTAGCTTCATCTTGGAATAGATAATTAATAAAATTGAATCTTTACTTAGATTTACTCATGAAAAGTGTATGGGAAAGGTCTTTGGAAATCATAGGCTGAATGTTTTGTAGAGCTTGGGGAGCAATGGGAGGTGTAGCCAAACTAACAAACAACTTAAACTCTTTCAATATTTCTAAGGCAAGCTCTTGGGAATTTTTTTATTACCTAGAATTATCCTTTAAAAAAACAGGAAGAGAAAGCTCATTGTTGACAAAAGGAATATATTCAAGGATACCAACATATGCCTCACTAGAATGAGAGTCCTCCAATTTGTCAAGAATCTCATCTAAAGTATCAAATTCATTCTCATAAATTTTTCTATTGTCTATTTTATTATTTCCTACACAATCAAGGATGAAATTCTATTAGCTACAAGTCTATTAATATTTTTAAGAATTTTTGGGCCATGCCTTCTTTGATGACCATCCATTTTACATAGAAAGAAAGCATTCAAACCTCTCAAAACTTCAATATCATGTTTAGTTTGATTATCACTCAATTTAAAGCACAAAATATGTATAATACACTCATCAGATTTGAGAGACATAAAAACCCTAGAGTTAAGATGGGGAAGAGTAGACCTTGTTTCTTCCACTTGCAACACATTACCCAAAGATTTGAGGACTTGAGGGATAAAATTTCACATCTAAGTAGATATATTTTAAAATTCTAACCACCTTAACATATAATTGGCTAAAGCATTACATAGTATAGAATCAAGGGTTCACAGATGGACCAAAAAACAAAATTTCCCATATTCTAAAACTCTTTCTTTTAAAATTCTTGATTGCATACCATGATTTTTGAAGAAGAAAGTAAATAAATCTTTATGTATCATTCTATAGAAAGAAACATAGACAAGGCAGTGAACATCAGATTGCCATTTGAACCATAATGAGGATTTAAAGAAATGCTCTAAAAGGTTTTTTTTCTACTTGATCCTATTGTAGAAGACTACTCTTTAATCTTCAGATCTGCCACCTAATGCATTTGTCAGTATTCTTGCTTTTCAACCTTGGATCTTAAAGGAAATTTTAACCACCTTCGTAGCTTCCTGTACATTCCTTTTCATTCATAGTCTTCATCCTTGTCAAAACTTCCAAAGTTGTTCATTAATCAAGGTTTAAACTTCCAAAGATATGATATAAGGGATGAGGATGGGATCGTGTCTCAAATGATTTTGGTGAAATAGGTACTTCTTAGTCTTTATCTTTTAATGAAAAAGATATCAACATAGACTCGTGTTCCCATATTCAATAATAAAGCGAGCTTTGGAATGATATAAAATCCTCTATTAAAAAAAGGATGACAACAACTAATCAATATCAATTTCCAGAGGAACTGGTGAGCAGGGGAAGCTTCTTTAAATGATCAAACCAAAAACTTAGCACAACTCTCTCAAATACTCTTTAAGTGGACCTTTCCAATCCACTATTCCTTCCAGGAAAAGACCCCCCCAACTAGGGTTGTTGTACTGAAAAAATAAAGATGGCTTGTATCCACTTGGATCATGTCAAATAGGACTAAACCAAACCATGACACTCAAGTTTTCACTTAGGAAACTCCATTTTCTCATCTCTCTAACCACTAGGCCTCTTTACCACCAACTTAGCATAGCTCTCTCAAATACTCTTTAAGTGGACCTTTCCAATCCACTAATCCTTCAAGGAAAAGACCCCCCCAACTAGGTTTGTTGTACTCAAACAATCAAGAGGGCTTGTATCCACTTGGATCATGTCAAATAGGACTAAACCAAACCACGACACTCAATTTTGCACTTAGGAAACTTCATTTTCTCATGACTCTAACCACTAGGCCTCTTTACCACCAACTTAGCACAGCTCTCTCAAATACTCTTTAAGTGGACCTTTCCAATCCACTATTCCTTCAAGGAAAAGACCCCCCCAACTAGGGTTGTTGTACTCAAACAATCAAGAGGGCTTGTATCCACTTGGATAATTTCAAATGGACTAAACCAAACCATGACACTCAAGTTTTCACTTAGGAAACTACATTTTCTAAACACTAGGCCTCTTTACCACTAAAAGGCTTGTAGCCCTACCCAGTAGGATAATCAAAATAAAATCCACATATAAGCTTCTATCAGGCCCAAACCACTGAACTTGGACAAGTAATGTATTCCCATAAAAAGTCTCAAAAACTTCTTTCTTGATAGTGGAAAGTAAAAGAGAAATGGACCAAAACAACGTTGCTCCAAGATGCCTAATTGGCAGGCTACAACAAGACAATTGACTATCTAGGCTCTCCTCTTCACCCCAAAGCCTTTAAACTAGTTCTTACAGGCTAGTTACACCCATGTCTATCACTCCTAAGTTACTTCACAGTTAAAATCACCCTAAACAAGCAAAACACAACTTTTTGCTTCATAATCTAGGCATGTCACATGAGGATGCCAGGCCTAGAACATTGAAAAAATTCCTCCACACAACATTCCATTCTCCAGAACCCTAAAAATATGAAAATATACACAAATATCTTCCATCCCACCAAGAATTAGCATTATTACAACATGGAGATGGAAGAAAGAGCCATTCTTCAATCAAAACCCTAGTTTTGAGGGTTTTTAGACCAGTTCCTACTAAAATGGCGATATTTTCTTTTATACTCAATGAAAACTTGTCAAATCACCTCAAAAAGAAAGCTAGGTCTTCCCTCTATCCAACCATAATAGGAATTTACCCGTACAGTACGTATAGAGGCCATACCACCCAGTAGAACAAGAAATTTACACAAATTTTCCAGAAAACAACAAGCTTTTGCATTAGAACTTCAAAATGATTCATCAACCCACATGCCTCAACCAAGAGAGGATTATTTATATCTTCAACCAAACTTCTCGATGTCCCAAAACTGAAATTTTAATTGGTTTTACGTTGGGAACTAACAAAACATCATTTAGACACCTAATCGCCTAGTTAAGGCAAGTTAATACAACTTCCACAAGCCCGAATAGAAAGAGCCTTCAAGAGGTGTCAAAAGGAATCAAAACCATTTCAAAACACCAAGGAAACTCCCCTCAAGCACCTGGTTGCATCATGGAATTTTTATTCTTTAATTTTCCAAGGTGCACTAAGCTTACAAAGTGAGGATGGAGACCTTGTGATTACATTGAAACTTATCACCAAGACTTAAAACCTACTACAAGCCTTTGAAGAATCAAAATTTTGTTGTTTCCAGTGACTATGAGCACTAAATTTCACTATTTGAAGATGTTGAAACCTTGTCATAGAGAATTAGAACATTGATGCAACCACTCATCCTACGTTAAAACATACCAAAAGTCTCCAAGAAATTAGACATAGGAATATTTAAGATGACTTAAACAATTTTTATTGCCAAAGAATAAAATTATGATGACTTAACCAGTCCTAGTACACACTCTCTCCCTGTTAACCACTTAGACATATGGAGTTTATTAGTGGACAGCTGAACCACCTCAAACGTGCACCTAAGTTATGTCTATTAGTGTTCTAATTCATTTTTTTCAAGACAACTTAAACCAAAATATTATGTATGGTGAAACCATTCTTCTGCACAATACATTTGAGGCCTTGGTTGTGTAACTGGTGGACCATATTCACATTTAACACTTGTTAAAAAATTTAAAGTCATTAATTGCAAGGGACGGTCTCCTCAATACATTGATTTGATTTGTGATGGACACATTTGGACAGTAGTAACAATAACTTGCAATCTATCAAGACTTGATTACCTTATAACTAGTCAAATTCTAGTGATGAAATGATAGATTAATAATAATGTCACCTTGGGATCACATCACCATGAAAGAACTTCATCCAACATCCTTATGAGTGTAGGTACCACCAAATAGGTATTTGTCAGATCTTTCTTCCTCGAGCGAGGGAAATTCAGGAAGAGAAGAGGAAAGTGAGACATGTAGTAGGTCTAAAAGAGGGAGATCAACTAGAGGTCAAAAGATTAGAAGAAAATTCCATAAACACATGTAATTTTTTCTTGCTGAAGTGGGGCCATGTTCTTATGATGATGAGATCATAGGCGACATCGAGGTTCCCTTGAGGTACAAACATCTACGGAAACAATGGGTACCCAGGGAACTTCCTCCAATAAACACTGATTTTTGTGTCAATGAGAGGATATATCACATAGCACCATCGTCATTACATGGTTTGGGCCTATTTTGCATGGATGACATAAAGGTCTATTACAACAAAGTTATTGAATTGATGGAGTATGTTGAACCCTATTACAGTTACAAAGATTGGATGTAGCTAGTTTGATATACACGAAGTAAGCATAGGTATGCACTGTCAGCAAATTATATACAACTAAAAGATAAGGATCAAAATAAAGGAGTGGTTGTGTACATTGATGGAAGGCCAAAAGTATCAAGGAATATTACAGGTTTTATAAATAGTACACGACCTAGGTCAACAAATAAGAAATCCAATTGCATATTCGAGGTGCACGAGGAAAACCATGTATTCATATGTGCGATAAAATCAATAACTGCAGGGGAAGAGTTGCTAATCGATTACAATTTGAATCACTTAGATACAAACATAGTTACTATGGGGGTGGTACGTACTATATACCATTTTACCCAACCTCCAATTAATGACTCCAATATACCATTTTATTATTATGTTTTTTTTTGTAAGTCTATTGGTTTCATTTTAGTAATGTTTTTTTATATTTAATTTTTGTCACAGTAGGACATTGATCGTACAGGAAATGCTTCGACCTAGACCACAGATCATGATGCATCTTCAAGTGCTTCTACCTGACAGGTTTACCTCATTGTAATTGTACAAATAAGATACGATCAAAATGTTTTATTATTAAGTTTTTTTCATAAGTTTATTGGGTTAATTTCAATAATGTTTTAAATATTCTTGTTGTAGACAGCTGATCGGGGAAAGGCACCAGCAGTAGAGGAGAGCATCCATAGGGTTGAGGTGCAATCACTATTATTGGATGATGACATCACATATTCAATAAACCCTATTGATATGATAAGAAAGACACAAAAAAAATGCAATGAAGAAATCCTTCAATTATTATTCATAGTGCCTCAAACAGATGAGATAAGAGAGAGGGTTAAAATATTGTCTACGAGAGTACAAAACTCGCAAGTAAATTTTCATGAGGTCTTTAATTATAACATAAGTTCATTCATGGTTTTATAATTTGTAATCTTTTATATCATGAACTAAATATGTGTTGTTTTAACAAGATTTTTTGCGTCCTCATGATGCTGCTTCCCATGATCAGGGTACTATGGGTGTTTCCCGCAGAGTAGGGGTTGGCACAAGTGTCCATCCTGATCTTCCTACACATACATCACATGATCATCTGACCCCATCATTTGTGCCTATATTGTCGACTGAAATTTTGGCAACACATAGTATGCATGCATCGAGTAGTACTGGTGATATAGAGGCCACTAGTGCTAGTGATGTTTTAGTAGCATTTCCTGGATCTTCTCGTATTACTCGTACGGGAAAATTTCTAGTCACATTTGTGGTGACCAAGTATTTCGTTCCCATAAAGATAGAGAAGGTTCCAGGTAATTTAAAATGTTTCAATTATTATTATATATAATCCAATTGAAATTTACTTATTGATCACTCTTTTTAGACTAATGATCCCATGATCATTTTGTAGGAAATGATGTTTTTTATAAACATCTAGGTGATATAACATTGGAGCTCTTTGGGACCACCATATGTACACGATGGAATGCCAAAAATCAAGATTTAAAGGATGAGTTCATTAACCATTTAGATGTGATGTTCGGTGATAAAACATTCAACTGAACGAAGGTCCTTAAGAAAGCTGGTACATATCTAAAGTATGTGAGGGACCAATATAGGTCACATTTAGAGAAGAACTAAAAGTACGAGCATCCCCCCATGATTCCGGAGAGGGAGTGGAAGGACCTGGTGTTGGATGGAAAGGAGAAGGCTGAAAAGAAAAAAGGAAAGACGCCATCGAGCCAAGGAAGGTATGTGATACTATCAACAATGTAATTATATACTGATTACTCTTTCTTTTTACATAATCTAATGTATTTTAAAGTTTTCATAGGCTGCCCAACACATCGAAGGAAAAAAAGGAAAGACAATAAAAACAAGGGAAACACAAACTTGGCTCTAGTGGTTATATGAAATTAGCCACAAGAATTGTAAGTATCAATAAATGAAATATTGCATCCAAATAATAAGTTGAAAACAATTTTGGCTTTATCACACCATAGAAGCAAAATTCATGATCTTATACAAAAATGGAGGGCTCTGAATTCATCAGAGCACCCAAGAAAGAGGAAATGAAGATTTCCTTCCAACATGGCTATGAAGCCGTGGCTGAACGCCTAAGAGTCTTGACTGGAAAAACAAAATCTTCCACTGCATCTGACATGCAGGTAAATAAACTCAATAAAGTTTATTTAAAATTGAATACTTGTGGAATCTATTCAATATTAATTTCCACCATAAATTAATTGTGTGCCTATTTGTTTTAAATAGACATACAATGATAATACTGCACCTGACATTGGAATGCAGCCTAGTGAGGGTGGAGCGCAACCCGCAGATGAAGGTCATGGTGTGCATCCCGATACTGGATGTATCCATGTGCTATACAAAATGTAGTATGGATTAATAAAAATAAACATCTTTAATTGCAATTGGTGTATTAATTAATGTAACCTTTCGTGTTTCAACTTTAGAGCATGTAGAGCGTGATCAACATGTTGAGCATGATCAGGCTAGAGAAGATCAGGAACATGATGTGGCCCCATTAGGTAAAGAGGACCACTCTAATGTTCTTTTAAACATATTTAATTGCAATTGGTGTATTCATCAATGTAACCCTTCGTGTTTCAACTCTAGATCAAGGTTTAGAGGGTGTTCAGCATGTTGAGCATGAGGCTATACTACAAGATCAGGAACATGATGTGGCCCCATCAGGTAAAGAGAGCCACTCTAATGTTCTTTTAATTAATAAAATAATTGTAACAATAATAACAAAACATATTAATTTAACATTTATTTGTTATTGCAGCAGACCCCCCTTGAAGCGGCATCCACGTTGTGATCAGTACACAACTAGTCTTACATTAAGATCAAGAGTAGAGGGAAGAACAACTAAAGGGAGAACAGATGATTTAGAAAATGATACTCCACTTCAACTTCTTTTAGCTTCAAAATTAAAGAACCAAAAAAAAAAATGATTGTAATCATATTATGACAACCATATTTTTAATAATATGTAACAACTGAATGAATGAATGTTATATGTTAATGAATGAATGTTATATGTTATTAATGGATGAATGAATGAATGTGAATATGTTAATGAATGAATGTTATATGTTATTAATGGATGAATGAATAATTAATTTTATATGATTGGGTATGGGGAATTCAGAGTGATGTGAGGGTGGGGTGAGGGGCCAAATGAGCTTCCACCATCACGTGGTTGGCCCTGTTAAGTAGAGAATATTAAAATATTCTCCAAACAAAGAGAAGCTCAATCCAACTACATGCAAGTATCTTTTTAATTCGTCTATCTTTCATCAATCTCTTTACTACACTGATACATTTTGATCAATTTTTCGACGACAGCCCGTCAGAATTTTGACGGCTGTTTGTCGTTGTTATTACATCAGAATTTCAACATTTCAAATGTCGTCAAAATTTTGACGCAATAACAACGATGAACAGCCATCGAAATTTTGACGGGTCGTCGTTGAAAAATTGATCAAAATGTATCAGTGCTATTTGAACCTTGTACATATGTTTTACATGAAGAACCCATTATTGTGAAATGTGCCTCCAGTTGAGTAAACTGAATCCATGCTCTACATCATAATTTCAAGTTGTTTCCATTCCAATGTTCTGATTTTAGTTTTTTTGTATGGCTTTGTATGAATACCACATTGTGTTGTGTGTGGATTTGGTTTCAATGCTCCGTTTCTTTTATTTTTAGTGGTGACATAACTCTAAATTTGACTTTTTGTGCATAATAAGTTAGTGAAAAAATAGACAGCTCTGAAGGGTTTAGAGGGTCGATTGAGATAGATACATGGATATTTGGATCTTGGTTGATGGGACACTTCCACTTAACCATGAAATTTTGTACCATCTGCAAGTATGCAAAAATTTCTCTACTTACATTCATTCAACTTACTGTCTTCCTCTCAAATTTATCCATACATGTGTCATTTGAGAGGGTAACTCCATAAAGGTTTTGTCACAATTGAAGAATAATGCATTAGCTTATGTCCATCATGAAAATAACAAGGGTTATTATGGGGTAATTTGATAGGAAATGAGTAGATCCCAGAGTATGCTACAGGCCTTCATACTACAACCTTGTTCATGATAGAAGATTCATTTTTTGTGACATGGAAAGAATACATTAAGTGATTGACAGAAAAAGGATAATGAACTATGTAGGAATAAGTGATTGAGAGTGAGTAGGGGCAGCTTCTTTAGATGATCAAACCACCAACTTATCACAACTCTCTCAAATACTCTTTAAGTGGACCTTTCCAATCCACTATCCCTTCAAGGAAAATACCCAACTCACCTAGGGTTCTTGTACTCTCACAACCAAGAGGGTTTGTAACCACTTAGATCATGTCAAATAAGACCAAACCAAAACTTAACACCCTAATCTGCACTTAGGAAACTCCATTTTCTCATCGCTCTAACCTTTAGGCCTCTTTACCCTTTTGACCCTTGCAGCCCTGCCCAGTAGGACAGTTAGAATAAAATCCAAATACAAGCTTGTACCAAGCCCAAACTACTGAACTTAGATAGGTATTATATGCCCCTACAAGGCCTCAAAACCTTCCTTCATGATAGTGAATAGAAAAAGAGCAATGGACCAAAACAACGCTACTCCAAGAGGCCTAATTGGTTGGCTACAACAAGACAGTTGACTATCTTGTGGATAGCCTTGTGTTGCGTGTACTTCTTCCTCCTATCTTTTCCTTTTTGCACTTCTAAATTTGTTGCAACAATCAACAAGCATGGATTCAAATGTTCTAGTTCCTCTTCTAATTCCATTTAACTGCCATCAATGGAAAACTAAGGTTCAACTAATACTAAAGAACAAGAGGTTATATAGAGTTACAATGGGGGTAGAAAAAAAATGTAAAGATGAAAGTGCTAAAGTTAAGTGGTTCAACAAGGGTAATCAAGCTTTTGGATTCTTATTTTATATTGGAGCAGCATAGGCCACCTTCCGACCTAAGTTCATAAATCATATTGATGATTATATTGTCTTCCAATCTTTGGACCGTGAACAAATAAGTAGCATTGTGAGATTACAGGTATGTAGATCATTTATTTTTTTGAAAAACTTATCATTTCTAAAGTACAAACAAAGGTATCAAATTTTTTCGATTAGTTAATAAATAATTTATTTGTGACTTATAATAATTGAAGATGCAAATAAAATTTTATAAGATCCAAGTACTTTAGGGAATTCATAATAGGATATGCAGCAAGGGGGTAACTCAAGTGCTTAATACACACTCTTTTTGTGTTTTATGCATTTTTTGTAATCTACTTTATATGCTTCATAGAAATTAATTTTGGGATAGAATCAATCAACTCCAATTATTGTCATCCTCCATTTTTGTTTAGTTGCAAATATTTGGTTGCAGTGATTTGGTCAACAAACCTTGTTTTCTCCTTTGTCTGAATGCCATGTTATTGTGCATTAACTCCTGAATTATAACCATTAGGAAGCTTTATATCTCATTCAGGCATCTTTAGCTAGATCACAACATCAGTTATGTATTTTTCCTAGTATATATTTTGTTATATGATGAAGAGAGAAAACTCACTCTTTTGTTGTTGTACAATGTGAAAGAACCCAAAAGTTTTCTATCCCAAAATTCCATCCTCTTATAAAAAAGAGAATATATAGCTTTTCAATATGTTATTGATTTATAATTGATTCTTGAGGTCATATATTAGGGAAGTCAGCATTCCAATGGCCACTAAATAAATAGATCTTCCATGTAATGCTTTCCCACTTCAATTCCTTCTCAACCTTCTCTATAAATGCATATAGAGTTTCAAAATCTTTAGGTTTATCAACAAATTTTAGAGGAAATTTCTTCCCTAATGCCTTCTCAAATACAACCACCATTATTATTATCATTTGCAACCCTTGTGTAGTAACTTTGAAACTTGGTAATTTTATCATTATTTTCTTTTGAAGTACACACATGCAAAATAGTTGTTTATGCACGTAAGAGATAAAAAAAGTAACCACATGTCAATTTCATACAAATTTATGGGGAGAAGATAAACACCCAAATTTATTGAAACATCATTAGCATATCCTACAATCATTGCATTCCAAGAGATGACATCTCCTTGAGCCATTCCATCAAATAGTTCACGTGCCCTATCTATACTTCCACATTTTGAATACATATCTACTAGAGCATTTCCAACTATAATATTTGACAAAACTGCCCCTTCCATTATGTTATGATGGATGTCCATACCCTATTCCAAAGCTCCCCTTTTGGCATAGGAAGGGAGGATGCTCACAAAGGTTGTCGAATTTGGCTTTACACAATCCAATTACATTTGCTTTAAAATTTCTAAAGCCTTTTGAACAAATCTATTTTGTGCATATCCTGCAATCATTGCAGTCCATGAGATGACATTTATTTCAAGAATTCTATCAAATAGTTCATGTGCCTTGTCTATGCTTTGACATTTTGCATACATGTCTAATAGAGCAGTTGCAACTACAGCTGATGAAAATCCTCTATCCTTTATGTTTTGATGGATCCATACCCTATTACAAAGCTCCCCTTTTGGCACAGGCAAGGAGGATGTTGGAAAAGGTATTCGAATTTGGCTTTACACCAGCCAATCACATTTTTCTATACTAGAATTTTTGCAAATGGAATATTTAAAAAAAAATAAAAAATTGCACAGTTTCGTTGAAATTTTGATGAACACATCCGACGAAACTTAAAAAAATGACCGATGAACTTGTTGTACCTCTGACGAAATTTCCGACGTTATGAAATTCCCATTTTGTCGCTATTTCGATGATTTTCTGGTAGTGCTCTGACGTTCTGGCTGATTTTCGCCGCTTGTTTTCTAGCTAATGTATGTTGATAAAGTGACACATGTCTCGTTAGAAGTTCGAAAAAAAAAAGAACACCTTTACCATGGTGACTACCGAAAAAGTCACATCATGAGTTCGACATTTCAAGGTTTTTTGGTAAAGCGATGAAAACATTCTGATGAAAATTATTGCATTGGTTCATCGGTGTTCCAGTGATAGTTTGTTGAAGTTGCAACAAATGTTCATCAGAAAATGGAGTTGAATATAGTAGTGTATGGTTTGCTTAATGTATTATTTAGGTTTAAGCATGGTTTCATCTATGATAGGAGGTGCAGAAGTGGATGGGGACGTGCCACAAAGAGACAATTCGGTCATTTTCTTGGCTTTGAAATTTTGGTAGGCTATGAAAAATAAGTCCTTTCGAGGGGTGATAGGTTCCATGGGTTCAGGCCAAAATGCTTCTAAGGAAAAATTGCCTTTAGAGGATAGGGGATTAAATCCACTATGGTGTAAAGTAAATATTTCATTGCCATGTGGAAACTTCAAACACTTGTGAACAACTGATGGAACCACTTTCATTGAGCGAAGCCAAGGGTGGCCTAACCATAAACGAAATTGGTTGGATTGTGGAATAATTGAAAATGTTACCTCTAGAGTTTTAGGTCCTATTTATAAAGGGAATACGATCGATCCGATCCTAGGGCATGCAAAACCAGTGTGTGTCTTAATCCATGCAGTTGGTTTATTATAATCATCTTGATATAGCTCATGTAATACTAGAAATTCCTCTGTGATCACATTCTCACCACAAGCGGGATCTATTAATATCCCATTAGTGGGCTTATCATAGATTCTGCTAGCTATGTAGAGAGGACCATCAGGAAGCTTTTTTAGTATTTCTTTAGCAGAAAAAGTGATATCAAGAGATTTTCTGGGTTGGCCATTACGAGGGATAATGTCTATTGTATCCACAATTTGATCCATAGGACTATCTTGAGTAATAGGTGGAGGTATGTCATGTTGTTCATTGTTTGTATCAATAGTCATTATATCAGTATTTGAAGGTTCATTCACCTTGACAAATGAATTAGTGTGTTTAGGCATGGGGTTGGTGAAAATCTATAAATTTTGGTTAGGGGGTGCCACAGACTTATTGTCTTGATCACTACCACCCATAATGGTTAAATGGACTGAATCAATGAGGTCTTGAACTAGATGTTTTAGACACTTGGAGTGTTCCGTGTCATGTCGATTTTGGCGATGAAAATGACAATAAGCATTAGATTTGAAAGTGGGTAGTAATGGTTGGTTTGGATCAAGTGGCTAACGGGTGGCAAAGTGAGCATGCATTGTTGAATTAATTGGTTCACTGTATTATGGAGGGTGTTGGGTAGGGGAGTAAATTGTCTCTTGGGGTCCCCATAATGATAAGGCACCGCTGCCTTAATAGTTGCCACTTGATTTTGAATTTGTTGGTTTGGTTGCAGTTGAGGTTGAGGAGGTAGATTAAACTATAAGAAGCCTCTATTTTTTTGTGAAAGTTTTGATTGTTATTGTAATTTTGATTGTTGTGTTCAGGTTGTTTAGCTCGATGAGAAGTTGATTTTGAATCACGACTTGAAACCAAGTTATGGTATTCACACAAGGTTGTTCATAAATGCATAAAATAAGGGAATTTCATCATCGTTAGCTTATCCTGAAGATTTGTGTGAAACTTTTTGATAAACATCTTTTCTAGATGTGCATCAAGAATCTTGACATCTATTTGAGAATACAAGGATTGGTATCGTGAGATAAAATTTGTGACTTTTTCATCTTTGTTTTGTCAACATCACATGAGGTTAGCCATTGTCTTCTTAGGTGTCATGTGAACTTGAAAGTTACTTATGAAAGCATCCACAAGTTTATTGAAGGAGTGGATGGAATGATTAGGCAAGTTGGAAAACCACTCTAATGCAGTATCTTTCAGAGTCCTTGGAAAAATTTTGGCTAAAATTTTCTCATCAAGGACAAAATCACTACATAAAGTTGTATAAGCATTAACATGGTTGATAGGATCTCATGTACCTCCATATTTCTCAAACCGAGGAATTTATATCCCTTGTGGCATCGGGGTACGTAAGATTTCTAAGGATAAGGGGCTGCTACGAACATGATATGTGGGTGGAGCAGTTTGACCTTGACTAATGGTGGAAAGTTGATGTTGCATGGAAGAAACGGTGGTAAGGAGTTGTGTAAGAACAAGGTTAGGGTATGTAGGTTGAGATGGAAGAGAAAATGGTGATGGAGTGTAAGGGATGTTAGGGGAAGTGAAAGGAATACTAAGGGGTGTGAAGGTGGTGTAAGGGACTTGCGATGCCACAAGAGAAGTAGGAATACTAGGTGGAATTGCAAAGGAAGGAGGCACATAACTATCCTATTGCATAGTTGTAGTGACTTGCAAATTGGTATAAGTTGGTATAGATTCTATGGTTGAAGGGGGAGGAACTTGAGGTCTTCCTTGGCTTATAGGAATGTTTGTGGATTGGGTATTAGAAGAGGCATGTTTATTGTAAATCTCAGCAATTTTATTCATCACTTACAAGCCATCATCACTTTCAATCAAACAATGAAGATTATCAATGGTAGGTATGGTAGTGGTGGAAATGTTTTCAAGCGACAAGTCTTGTTGTAAACGTGCAAATTCCTCATGAATACTAATGACCATGTCTTGAGGAAGAGAGTTGTTTTGTGTGTCAACATTGATTGGATGGAAAGGTGAAGACATGAAATTCGTATGATCAATGCCTAATGTACCATTTTCCATACTAGGAGTAGGAGTTCTTGAGATCCCAAGGTCCACAATGAAAGTGCTATCCTGGGAAGCCACAAGTCTAGAACTTCTTCTCACAAAACTATTATCAACGAAGCACCAAACTCTCATACAACTACCGCAAAGGAGGGGTTGAAGTCAAATGCAAGGTAATCTAAGATGTCTAAATGCAAATAATAGAAATGATGCTAATTGTAATAGAGAACTAACTATAGAAAATAGAAATGTAGGAAAATGCCAGAAAAATGCCAGAAATGTTTAAAAAGTGCAGAGGGACTGATTCGCCCAAGGTGACGAATGAGTCCCAGTATGCAATTTTTTTGTGTTTTTTAGAAATTTTAAGATGATTTTAATGTGAACTACAAAATGCAACTAAGGATGCAGAATATAGATTTTATGTTTTTTCAATGAGATGCAATGCAAAAATGAAATCTAAATGAAATTTTCACTAATGCAATATGAAAAGTCCTAGAATGCAAAAACAAAACAATATCCTAATTGAATGTTGATGCAAATGTGAACTAAGATGAAATATGTGAATAAAATCATAAATGAAAAGTGTTCAAAATGTAGGTTCACCAAAATGAACCATTGATTTTTTGGTTTTCTATGTGCTTCTCTAGCTCTTCTAGGGTTTTTCACGTAAAAGGAGAGAGATATGTCCCAAAAATGCTAAGGGTTCAGTCAAATAATGTTATGTGAAATTTTTTCTAAACTAATTGATATTAAATAAATGCAATTAACTGAATTAAATGGATGAAAATGAATGCAAAAGTGAAATTTAAGTTATGTTTGAAAACACACTATGATATGCAAACAATGACGTAAATGAAGAGATGATGCAAAACAGAAAGAAATAGGCAAAAACAGAGTGCACCTGGAAAATATCTGATGAATCTAGAATGTTGTGGATGTTGGATGAAATCACTGATTGTTCACAGGGGGACTCATTCGCCTAGGGTGGAGAATTAATCCTCCTACTAGTGAAAAAGTGTTGAAAACTAGTTTATGACAGTCAGGATCCAGAATCTAACAAAATTCAAATTTTCAGTCCTAAGGTGGGACTCATTTTCCACTGGTGGTGAATCAATCCTCTCCCAAAATTCTAAAAAATTAGGAGACAACTCTGCAACACCAGATCTGGAAATTACTGATTGTCGAGTTGTCGAAGTCAATTATGTAGGAAACGGACATAAAACCTTCTCCAAGCTTGAAATAGACTTGAGTTGACTTGAAGCACCTAGTTGACTTGTTTTCCACTTTTCAACACCAAAAATCTTGTTAAATCTACATACCTAGGTCTACAAACACACATGCATTGGGGGAAAATGGTTGAGGATTAGTAAATAGGGGTTTGCCTTGGTCAAACCCCACTTTTGGTAATCAAACCCTTAATGAAATAATGAAATGAAAGAGAATGACAAACTAATAACATGCAAATGCTATCAACTTACCAAGCTTTTGATAATGCAAGTCTGAAGTAATGTCAGTGGATGCTCCAAAGTGCTTGATTAGTGCTTGATAAGATGTTGTAAGATGCTTGAATGCTTGAATGCTTGAATATGATGTATGAATGTTGGAGAATTGTAGATGTAAAATGAGCCGAAAATAACATATTTATACACACTTGTGCCTTAGTTAACCATTCATACCTCATCATAGGACGACATCAAGTGTTTTTAAATAAAAACCCGAAATGAAATTTATTTATTTTTCTGAATTTGGAGCCAAGGGGGACTCATTCGCCATTCATGGTGAATGGGTCCCACCTAGGACCTAAAAACAAGTGTCAGAAATTAAATTGCATTTAATGTTGTTTGTCGGGATAATATTCAAAAATACACTTAATTAAGACATATGAGGGCATAAAGGGGTCAAATAAAGCATGAGAAAGGGATAAATAGTGAAGTTGTGCCTAGAAAAGTGTGAAATCTTGTTAGAATACTTTACAACACTTCAAAATAGTACTTGATGATGTGTAAAAAGGTGATTTTTAGGTGAATTGTAATGAATAGAGTCCAGAAGAATGTAGAAATGTCTTGCAACACTTCACAACACCTTCACAAGATGACATTATTTGAATTTTAGTACCTAAATATGCATGTTCAAGCAATGTTGCAACATAAAATCAAAGCCAAATATATCAAACACCATGAAACAAGACCTAAAAGGCCATGAAAATGACAAGGGGCCATTTTTCTATGACACAGTTCCTTTATTTTATGACAAAGATATCACTTTCTTAGTACAAGATGTCATACACAAGACTCTTTAAATTGAGATATTTTGTTACTCTTCTTTAAAGGAAGGTGTAAAATCTAATGAACTTGAATCATTAGTGTTTTGCGTGATGAAATTGATATTAAGTGAATATTTCTCTATCTCTTTCATTCCTTTCAAAGAATAATAATCAAGACCACTAGTGTATATCAATTCAGGATGCATTAATGTTAAAGTTGGCTTAGAAGGATGTATTGTAATAGTGTTGATATAAAGTGAATGATTGTTTGTGTCTTTCGAGGGACAATAACCAAGACCACTAGTATTTTATTGTGTGTGAGGCTCTATAGGGTTACAGATACCTTGTTCTCTAGCACCACATCCTTTTCCACTATATCCAAGTTGCTTCATATTATCATGCCCCTTTCCATAAAGTTTTTTCATTTCTTTTGGATTTGGTGGTTTTTGATAATCAGCTTCATCAAAGTTTTTCATATAATTTGTTTCATTCTCTAAAGTGGTTGAGGAGGATCCTTTCGAAGGGTCTTTCAAATTTTGTGTTGACATTACCTCTTTTTCTTTTCCCTTTTCAAATTCTTTGTTTATGATTTTGTATTCTCCTATGAAGGTTGGTTTCAAGAATAAGGAGCCTCAATCATCTTCTAATTGCTTTGTGACTTCCTAAATGTGTCTTTCTTTTTCTTTTTGTTTCATGTGTTCTACTTGTGTAGTTGGTGTCAATGATTTCAAAGGATTTTCCTTACCATTCTCAATGTTCAAACAACTATTTGGTTTAGGGTTGATGTCGACTATGTACACTTTGTTATTGTAGACATACTTCATTTTACGATGAAGGGTAGTGTAGTTAGGGTTAAAATATTAGGGAAAATGCATTAAAAAATTATAATGAAACCCTAACAAGCACAATAGAGCACAAACTAGCATGAAAATCAAGATAAGAAAGAAAAGCAAACCAATCTCTAGGCTAGATTTGATTTATCTTCATTGCTCTTCTCCACCTGCATGAGAATGCAAGATTTTGAAGGTTTGATTGTTGATTACTCATTTTTGTAGTATAATGATAAGATGGAGATGATAGAGGAATAGATAGATAGATAGATGAGGAGTTTGGAAGAAATTTTGGTAGAGTGATGATACTAGAAGAAGATTCATATCAAATGACCCGTGAAAGGCTAGATTTATAGGAAAGAGTTGATATGATTCGATGGCTAAGATTAAATTTCAAATGTGTGATGTGTATGACTAGGATAAAAAGTTGATTTTAGTGCTTATGACACACATTAAGTGGGTTATGACATGAGGATAAAATTAGGATGTGACTGAATAAGTGGGATTCTTTTATTTATTTTGAAGGAAAAGATGCCTATGATGCACAAATAAGTGGGGCTAAAAATAGGATGGTGGGAATCTCATAATTTAAATAATAAAATTATTTAAATTATTTGTGCATGTGAAGAGTTGTAGTCATGTCACACATGTTGTCATGTGGTAACAAGTGAGGGATGAGGGATTTAATTCAAATATTTAATTTGAATTATTTAAAGACATCTTAAGAGGAATTAATTAAATAAATGAGATTTGTTTAATTAATTGGGAAGGTGATTAAATGGAATTTAATTGGGATAAGGTAATGACCTAGGGTTAAATATTGCAAGATGTTTTACAAGGTCATGAATGACTAGGTAATGTTTTGACATGGACAATTTTGGGTGTTTACATTTTTCCCCTCTTTGAGATGATGGGATTTATATTGAGTAACATCATTTCAAAGAAGCTAAGGGATGATGATGGAAAAAAAGATGATTCCCGAACCACTTAAAAAAAGTTACAAGGGAGACGGATGAAGAAATGGGATGATAGAAGAATATGATGATGCAAAAGATATGAAGAAATGGGATGATGATATAGGATATGATAATGATGATGATGCCCCCTCGAGAGGATAGGCGGGTTGGAAAAACATGGGTATGCTCTCGAAATGAATGAATGAAATGATAAAGGAGGGATAAGATGAATGATACAAGATAGGAAGTGAATGAAAGAGAAGAATGACACACTATGCTACAATAAAGTGAGCAATCATATGTTTGATATAGCACTAGAGGTTATGCACCAAGGTACAAAGACCAAAGTGAAAATGTGTCTTGTGCCCTAGCATAATACAACCTTGTCTAGATACAAGATATGAATATTAGCTGGGAGTGATTTAGATTTGACAAAAAAGCAGTATAAAAATGATAACACACACCAGCAAGCAAGAAAGCATGCACAAATGATACAAAAACAAACAAGGTATTGCCCCTATCAAGTTGTAAACCAATGATTAATTGATTGATTGATTGATTGGTTGATGATGATAGTGTTGTCATTGCGGGGAATGATATATCCCTAGATCAACACAAGGATGATTGATTAATTGATATATTGATTGGGTTTACAACAAGATTAGGATCATGACCATTGATGCAATTGGATAATTTGGAAAGATTAATTAGCTTGGTTGGTATGGATTAAGGATTGACTTGCATTTGGATTATTGGATTGATTTGAAGATTTGGATGATGATTGATGAATTGAATTGAAGAATTGATTTTCTTGGAATGATTTGGATTGATTGGATTGATGAAGAAATGATTTGATTTGATGATAATGATTGGATTGATTAGAAGAATGGGTTTGATTAGTAGAAGTGATGTGATTGGATAATTGGATGAAGAAATTGATTTGAAGGATTGATTTGAAGAAGTGGTGAATCGATTTGTGCAATTTGTGCAATTTGATTTTATGTAATAGATGATTTTTTTTAATTTGATTTGATTGCTTAGGTTTTTTTGTTGTTTATTTTATTTTTTGTCTTTTTTTTTGTATTTTTGGGATATTAAATTGATTTTTTTGTATTTTTGAAATATGTTTATTTTTTGGATTTTCTAAATGTTTTGATTTTTGGATTTTCTAAATATTTTGATTTTTTGGATTTTCTAAATGTTTTAATTTTTTATATTTTTTGAAATGTTTTGATTTATTTTTGGATTTTTCAAGACACTTTTTCAATTTTTGTATTTTTCAAGACTTTTTTCAAATTTTTATATTTTTTTAGGACTTTTTTCAAAAAAATTGTATTTTTTCAGGACTTTTTAAAAATGTTTTGAGATGTCAATGGATGAAAATTTGGGTAGCCTTTGTGCTAGATACCAATGACAAGAGAAAACCAATTCTAGGTGAAAGGATATAGATGGGATTGATGGATGAAAGGGTGAGTGATAGGATAAGGGATAAAGGCTCATTATAGATGGATGGATAAAAAGGATAGTCATAGTGAATGGAATGGATGTATGCATCATAAGAGAGCAAGGATGTGATCTCCAAAGGCTATGTCGCATAGGAATAACATGCCCCATTCTAGGTACAATACTTAGGATTGTTATGACAATGCCTAGAACAATAGGATGGTGATAAGATCACATTGGAAAAGATGAGGTATTCCAAGAGATACCCAAAAAACATGTTTCAACATTTTTTCCCTATGTATTCATCAAGATCAAAAGAAGAAGGGTGGATAAGTGGACTCAATATGATAGGTATGTATGATGGATAAAGATGGTAGGTAGGATGGAAATGATATGATAAGAAGTGACATGATAAGATAGATAGTGTGGATGAGACAAAGTGACCCCAAGTGTGAGTGACATAGAAGATCAACCTACACATCACGCATTTTTTCCATGTTTTCATCATGGTACTTATCCAGGGTGCCTGTTTACCAGGTTTTCACCATTGGACGAAGGGATTTCTCTTTACAATTTTTTTTTTTATTTTATTTTATTTTTTTAAAATAGGAGAAGGGGAGTATGGATAGGAGAGACTCAAGTGTCTAGTTCCATGAAATGTGATAGTCCCACTAGAGATGGACATAATCGCATGGACCATGTAAAATGTCATTATGCTCATAGATGTTGGTAAGGGATGACATGAAAGGGAGATGGAGTAGGTAGATGATGGATGATGATGTGGATTATGGAGGGCAATGGTAGATTATGATGTGGATTATGTACGGAAGATGAAGGGGAGGCTTAGCCAAAAGCATGGACCATAGGAAGGTGATGGGGGAGATATGTAGGATAATGAGTGAAGGATGAGGAGATGGAGGTAGGTGGAATTATTGTGAAATGGAAGGGAACCATGACCAATGGTTGAACACATTGTGATAAATTTTGAAGCTTTTGATGTGGAGGGGGTGTAGGAAGCAATGGCGATGTTTTCTTAGAAGATGGATGGAAAAGTTTTTTAGGTACCCACATAGACTTAATATTTTTATGACTTTTATTTTGCTTGTGGGATGGAATATGAATTTCTTGAATAGAGTGGGAATGTGAGGTGGAAGTGGATGGTTGGGATTTTTGTGATGTAGATGCCTCATTTGACTTGCTTTCCTTTTTCTTAGGGACCCAAACCATTTTAGTTTTGGCCTTTTATTTTGGAAGTATGGGATTATATAGATTTTTAGATGGATTTTTCTTTGATTCTTTGCTTTTGTGCCCTAAGGCATGACAAACATTAGGATTTTTTACTTTATAGGTAGATAGATTGAAATTTTTGCTTTTTAATCCCATGGGTTGGTAGAATGAGTGGAAGCTTCATATTTAGACAATGTGTGCATTGATTGGTCATGACTAGGATTTTTAGAAGATTTATGGATGGATGGATAAGGGGATTGTATAAGGGAGACATTAGGTGTTGGGAGTAGTGGAGGTAGATTAGATGGAGGGATATTAGGAGTTGGAAGCAATGGTGGGAAAGTTGATGGTGGAAGGTGTATGGTGTATGGTCACATGCTTTTGACATTTGTAGGATGATGGAAGTGGAATGACAACATATGTTTTAGGTGTATGATAGGATTTATGGTGGAAAGAGGACTTAGGATGGATGGAGGAAGTATCAACATCTTTAGCTTGTTTTCCTTCAGGTGAGTATCCAAGGCCAATGAGTGTGGAGGGACTTTGAAACTGATGGGTGCCAAAATATCTTGTTCATGAAGGCATAAACATTTACCTTGGTAGTTCATGTTTTGGAGTATGCGATGGAAAATGGGACTAGGTGTAGGTGGAAACTAGACATGAGTTTGTTATTAGATGGAGAAGGAAAAGTGGATAATGGTGGTTATGGTTCTAAGGAGGAATATTCATGAATGAGGGTGGAAAGACCAAGTGGATATGATGGAGGAATTGTAATGGGGTTGATCATGGATGTGGAAGGATCATTGGGATTTTGATTAACATTGCATTCAATAAGATCCAAGATATTTGTTTGATCTTCTATGTTGGATTGGGAGGCATGTGCCTCATCATGACAAGTGAATGTGTGTGGATCATGTATAGGACTAGGTGAAGGTGCATTTGGGATATGTTTCTCATGGATACGTATAGGATCAATTTTCTCTTAGATAGCTTCTTCATAGGTGATATATTGATCATAAAAAATATATAGGTTATGGATAGGTTGGATGAAAGTGATTTGATCTAGATTAGGACTAGGGCTTGATGTTTCCACATGCTTGGGAGTAGACTCTTGATATAACTCTTGGATTTCTTTAATGGAAGTGGAAGGATATGACTCTTGAATAGGCTCAATATGTTCTATGTGGTCAACAACATGGTGACATCATGGAGATTGAATTGGGCTCAATGGGGGACTCTTGAATAGGCTCAAGGGGGAGAATACATGATGGGGTTGTAAGAATGGGCATGGTGTTTTAAGACTCTTTGGTAGGTTCAAACATATGAGTTGGATGACATGGAGATGTTTGATTCCTTGATAGTAGCCCTTGGGTCACATCCTTTGTAGGTGGATGGGTGGATTTAGGTAATGCCATAGGTTAATTTTGAAATGTTTGAATTTAGGGAATGTATTTGATGGAGGATTAGATGATGGTGGGGGTAATGAAGAGTTTGATGGGATAGAAGGTGGAGAGGCCAAGGGATTAGGACTAGGACATGGTGGTATGATAAAGTTATAGAGTGCATGAACTAGATTGGTGTTCCCCTTTTCAAATGGAGCATGATAATTGAAAGGCTCTTGATTTTGTTGCCAAGGTTGACTTGGGCTCCTATGTTCTTGTAGTGATATGGTTGGATATGTTGATGTGGCATTGACATGAGAGGCATATGGGTTAGGTTGGCATGATGATGAAGGTGGCACATAGGATTGTGGTTGAATGTGTTGAGGTTGGAATGGTGTTTGGACTTGTTGTGGTATGATTTGTTGTTGTGATAATGTTGGGGGGGTTGTATAGGATAATGGTTGTTGACAGGTGGAATGATATGGATAAGGGTTGACATTGGAAGAGGTGGGATAAGGTGATGTGGAATTGTTATGGAAGGATGTGGGATAAGGTGATATGGAATTATTTTGATAGGTGGATGGATTAGATTGATATGGAATGGAGGGAGATGCCACATAGGAATGAGGTGGAATTGATTGGTTTTGAATGAATAGACGTTGATGTGCTTGTTGGGTTTGACAAGTGGCTATGAAGTATTGGGCTTGCACTATGAGATGTTGCATTTGAGGTGATTGGCTTGCTTGAGGTTGAAATTTTTGGATGAGGCCTTGGAGCCTATGTATAACTCATTGGTCTAAGGGTTGTGGTGCTTGATAAAGTGATTGGAGGAGGTCTTGGAATTGGGGTACTAGGTCTTCTAATGTTGGCATGGTGTAAAATGATGTTGATTGGATTAAAGAGATGATGATGATTGGGATATGATGTGGAATTAAAGATTGTATGATTTGGATGATGCGGAAAGTGTTTATTGGAAGTTTGACTTGGGCAATATCAAACACAAGATCTAAAATGTAAATGCATCAACACACACACCAAACACAATGATAATTTTTTCTTTCAAGATTAAATGTTATGATTAAGAAAATACTTGAGCTAGGACCCATGGGTTGACTAGGGATGATTTGAAAGCAAAATATTGCCACACAACCGGGAGAAAGGGGTAACCCACCCTTCACCTTCACTTCCCAAAAGTATAAATTTATATGGGGCTTAGCCAAGAGTGACAAGATTTCAAATCCCAAAGGATCATGTCTTTTGATTCACACTCGATTGAGGTCTTCCCTTGGAGGTGTGTGTGCTCCAAGAAGGCATCCTAAGAAGGTTATGACTCACGCACTCGATTCACACTCTGAGTTGCTAATTGACTCTTAGAAATGAAATGTGTGTAAGAAAACAATGGAAGCACTTGTTCTTTTTACCCAAAGCCAAAATGTGTGATGGAAGACAATGGTTCTTCTTAAGCCCAATTTAAAAGTGTGATTGCAAACAAGATGTTTATTTTAAAGTCCCAAATTCAAGTGTTTTGTAAACAAGATTGATTGATCAAATGAGACATAAAGATAATAGAATGAGTGCACCCAGAAGTTTTCACTTTCCAATATGCTATGTATGACTGATATTTCTGCTACTACAACTTCTTATGATCACCTACAAAATCAAAAAATGATATTATAATGCAGTCATAAAAAAAAAAGCTCATCAAAAAATTGCAATTCCTGATACATGTTTTTAACATAGCCAAATTAGATTTGATTATTTGAAGATGTTATTGATCTGAAAAATAAAAAATCAAAGAAAATATTCCTCATTTTCTGAGATATTTCTAGAAATGTAAAGTCAGAAAAAATCCCTATTTTGCACCCAAAAATGTAGATTTATGAAAACCTTACAGAAAACAAAGATCAGATTTTTAGCACCTTATATGATCTCAAAATAAAATATGTTAAAAGGAGACCCATATTATAATTTCAAGAGATTTCTAAAAATGTAAAACTTTTTGGAAAATTCATTGATTTGCGTCCAAAAAGTAAATTTAATGAAAAAACATAAAATCATGATAACTCCTACAAAAATGGTGATAAACCCTCAATTGTTTTACTGTAGCCTTTTGATGATCCAAAATCTTTTGCTAAAATATTGTAGAAAAATTCACAACCATTTAGAAGAGATGAAGAAATTTGTAAAACTTGGGTTTTTGTCCAAAAATGACATAAACCTGGGTATGTGTAGGATCATGATGGGCCAAAAAGTGGTGATATGATGGGTATGTGTAGGGTATGTGGCTAATGACTTTTTTTTACCCGAAATTGATGAAACGAAAAGGTTTTTTAAAGGAGATTCTCAGCTTTCCACCAATATAAATTATGCTTTACTTTGAATTTAATAAATTATTATTATTCATTTTCTATTTGAATTACAACTAAAGTCCTAATTGATAGGCTGATTGAAAACCATTTATAGCTTTCAAACGGTATCACATTTTTTGAATCTGAAACATGCATCACATTCTAAGGTTTGCATACTATAGGATTTTTTTTAAAAAATGGATTTTATGAAGTTTTGGCCAAGTTAAGGTGGTTGAAGACATACAAATTTTATATTTTTTAAAAGTTGTAATAAAAAAATCATAATTAATTATTTACTTGGAAAAAAATAACAAAAAATATGCATCACATCGGGACATGAGTCCTCTACTTATATCTAAAATATTATAAAAAAAATATTATCATTTTATTGTGGTTAGGGTGGTTAGACAGACACCTACTTCTTAGTTTTTCCTTGAAATTTAAGTGCTACTGCATTGAAATTTCAAATTTTCACTGGAAATAGATTTTTTTTTTTTAAATAAACCTATTAGTCTACAAACTACATTCAGTTTGCTACAGATTCTATTCTTACATATTTTTGAAATAATATAGATGACTTATTCAATTTTTTACGTCAAGTTGCCTAACTCTGATTTTTCTAAATTTTTGGCCACTTAAGGGCTTGTTTTTTCCATGATGATCCTGCACATACCTTCCTGCAACAAAAAGCTAATGAAACCTACAAAAATTAAGCTAGATCAAAGGATTCATGTCGGGTTCACCAATGTAGTTAGGGAAAATTATCTTAGGGAAAATGTATAAACAAATTATAATGAAACCTTAACAAGCACAATAGAGCACAAACTAGCATAAAAATAAAAATAAGAAAGAAAAGAAAACCGATCTCCAAGTTAGATTTGATTTATCTCCATTTCTCTTCTCCACATACATGAGAATGCAAGATTTGGAAGGTTTTATTGTTGATTACTCATTTTTACAGCATAATGATAAGATGGAGATGGTAGAGGAATAGATAGATAGATAGATGAGGAGATTGGAAGAAATTTTGGCAAAGTGATGATACTAGAAGAGGATTCATATCAAAATGGCCTATGAAAGGATAGATTTATAGGAAAGAGTTGATATGATTCGATGGATAATATTAAAATTCAAATGTGTGATGTGTATGGCTAGGATTAAAAGTTTATTTTAGTGCTTATGATGCACATTGAGTTGGTTATGACATGAGGCTAAAATTAGGATGTGAGTGAATAAGTGGGATTCTTTTTTTTATTTTGAAGGAAAATATTCCTATGACACACAAATAAGTGGGGCTAAAAATAGGATGGTAGGAATCTCATAATTTGAATAATAAAATTATTTAAATTATTTGTGCATGTGAAGAGTTGTAGTCCTATGACACATGTTGCAATGTGGTAACAAGTGAGGGATGAGAGATTTAATTCAAATATTTAATTTGAATTATTTTAAGACATGTGAAGAGTAATTAATTAAATATATGAGATTTATTTAATTAATTAGGAAGGTGATTAAATGGATTAAATGCATAAGGTAATGACCTAGGGTAAAACATTGCAAGATGTTTTACAAGGTCATGAATGACTAGGTAATGTTAACTGACATGGAAATTTTTGGGTGTCTATAGGTAGAAGGAACCCTATTCATTGTATGAATCCATGGCCTTCCTAAAAGAATATTATATGAAAGATCACCAGGAATAACATGGATCGGTGTTTCTAATGTGGCCTTTCTAGCTGTAATAGGCAAAGTGATCACACCAAGTGGTTGTTTTCCTACATTTTCAAGTCCCTTGATAGATAAAGAGTTAGCTTGAATTATTTTTTTGTCCACACCAAGCTTATCCAAAAGGGATACACTACACAAATTAAGGGTAGAGCCATTGTCAACAATGGTTCTTTTTTATCCCCAACCGATTATATATAGCTATTATTATTACATCTTTTTTTTTTGCACTTCCAAAGGAGGGAGCTCACTTTGGTGGAAAAAAATGTCATCGTTTATTCCTTGAATCGTTGTTGTTATGCCATTCAATTTCACATTAGAAGGGATAGGAATTTTTTGTAAAACACTTTGAATCATGTTGTGGTAATGAGGGGAGGATTGAATAAGGTCTCATAATGATATCTTAGCATGAGTGTTCTTAAGTTGTTCAACAAGATCATACTCATTTCCACTTTGTAAAGGAAAACAAGGAGGACCTAGTAAGATAGGTTTAGGTAATAGGAGGGATGTTGAAGGTGTTTTTCGTGGTTGCAGATTGTTTCTGGTGTTATGTAATGAGCAATGATATTATAACCTGACTGTTGTGAAACATTATTCTTAGGTGGGTAAAGGACAAGTTCAAGTTTATTTTGAGGCAGGGGTTTGTGTGAAGGTGGGTAAAGGATGAGTTTAGGTTGAATAATGTTAAAATCCCTTAGTGAAGGAGATTCTAATGTTACTTCATCATCTTTATCTAAGGAAACTATATCATTATTGTCAATGTTATCATTTTCTTGCACCATGATATCCTACCTAGGAGGAGAGTTTTTAGGATAAATACAAACTAAATGTTCATAACATTCAAAGGTTGGTTCTTCTAAAATTACTTCATCGCAGGTAGGGGAATGATAAATGATTGAATTTTTTTGTTCATCAATGATGTTATTTTCTTGTTCCATAATGTTTTCCCTAGGGGAAGAGAGAAACATAATATTCTCATGATCTTCATCTATTAGGTTTTCTAACATCAAAGTATCTTCTTCACAACTAGGAGAGATAGTAGGAGAAGAACAAATGTGATTGTCGAGATTGTCCAAATTTTCACTCCTTTGTCCCATGATGTATTTCAAATTAGGGGAAGGATCATAAAGAGGGTTGTTATAGACCTTAAAGATTTTATCATCTAACACCAACATATGCACATCATTTATAATCTCATCATTCTCAAAAGTAAGAGCAATATGGAAATTATGTAAGGTGATGTTTAGAAATGTGTTTGTGATCTCATTATCTTGTGCTATAATATCTTACCAAAGGGGAAAAGGAGAAGGAAAAACAAGACTTTCATAATTCTCAATGATTGCATCTTCTTTCACCAAGATACCTTCGTCACTAATAGGATAATTATCAAGAGAAGAACAACTATGATCATCATGATAATCTATGCTTGTATTCTCTTCTATCACATCATTCCCACAAATAGGAGAGATAAGAGGGGTTGTAGGTTTAAGGAAAGAATCAACATCTTCACTCTCTTGCACTAAGAGACTCTCATAACTAGGAAATGTATTGAATGAATAAATAACATGCTTATTGACTAAATTTTTCTTTGGAAACTTGGAAAAGATAGATACCAACATTTGTGAAAAGTAATATATGCATATTTAAAATGGAAAGAAACTTAAAATGCAATGTAAAGACCTAGAATGAGATGTGTAGATACAATTTTCAGATTTCAAACAAGGTAATTTGTTGATTACACTATGCAACAACCTGAAAGATGAAATGTTGTAAATACAAATTTGAAATTTAGCAGTGCATGAAATGAACCAAATTAAGCCAAATCTAATGAAATGCATGTAACAGAAACTTGACCAACTAAAATAGATAACTACTGAAAAAAATGGAAGTGCAAAAACAAGGTTTTAAATTTTGTAAAATGTAGTTTCAGATATGCAGTGGGACTAAATCGCCCAGAGGGGCATATGAGTCCCAGTGAGGGGTTTTTTGCAAAAAATTTAGTAAATTTTAAGTAATTTTTATGCCTTTTGGTTTGAGTGATGTCTAGGCTAAGTGGAAATGTAGATTTCAGATGAAATGTAATGATGCAAGATGCAAAAATTCAACCTATATGCACTTTTATTAATACAAGATTTAGAAACCCTAGATGCCAATTAACTAATGCAAACCCTAATGAAAAGATAATACAAGGAAGATCTAGGATGATGACGAACTCCAAATCAGAAATGATGTGTTCTAAATGCAGGCTCACCAAAATGTAAGAAAATTTTCATCACTAGGGTTTAGGACATAGAACAATAATCTTCTACAGTCCACATTCAAGGAAACCCTAGATATCTCAATCCAAGGATAAAGTAGGGGAAAAATATCTTGTAATAGGGTGTCCTAGGGTATGTTTAAGGACTAAAGAGGGGTTCACCACCAAGCTAGGGCTTGGAAATACTAATGAGATGCAAGATCTAATGTTTAAGCCAAGTGCAATGCAAAACTTAACTAAATGACCTAGAAATACAAGTAAATGAGAACCGAGAACTGTAAAATCAAATGTGTGCACTTGGGAACTTGGAGGGGCTTGAATGAGGACTATAAATGCTTGAAATGATGATTTTGATGCTGATTTGGAATCATACAGAAGTTTGGGTGATTTAGTCCTAGAATGGGTTTTCTGTGCCAAAAATGGAATCTAACAGTGCTTAATCTAAATCTCTTGAAACCCTTAAAATTGGTTGTACTAGGACTCATATGCAAAAAGTGGTGTATCAATTTGAGTGTGCTTTTTCATAGGATTGAGATCTGATTCTACTCTCCAATCTCTTCTCTTTCTACCACACTTTTTTTTGGATCTGAACCTCAATTTCTGACATGTCGAAGACTTTTCGTTACCTTGCAAGTGAGGATACAACTCCAACAACTACATTCAATATTGTAACCTAATCTTCAAAGATCCTTCATGCTCTAATATGCCTAGATCTACAATAACATGTAGAGAGAGAAAAACTTGTTGATTGTAAGGGAATGGGGGTTTTCCTTGGTCAAACCCCTTTGAGGTAATTAAACTGAATGATGAGATAATGAAATAAGGAAATGAAACATGAAACACATGACATGAAACATGAACAATGATACCTTGAATGATGTCTTGTAAATATGAAATCTAAATGAAGTGGCCATGAAGACTGTAGATCTAGATCTTGAATATGGACTTGAAATAATGCTTGCAAATGGATCTTTAATGCTACATCACAACATTAGCTCAACAACATGCTTGATGCTTGATAATCTTGGCATGATGATGAATATTCAATTGTTACAATAATTGATGAAGAAATCTTCCCTTGAATGCCTTAGAAATTCTCTTGTAGACTCTCTTGATGCTCTTGTGAATTCTTGGAATGCTTAGCTCTTGAGAGCTTGAATTGATATCATGAAGGCTTAGTGAAATAATGATTTGAGACATTGTTTATATAGGAAATCCATCCAAGTTACCATTTATTAGATCCCAAAGATCGATATTCATAAAATTTGAATTAAAAACCCTGATTTAGAACTCATACACCCAAGGTGGTGTATGGGTCCTACAGGGTCTTTTTAGAGAGAGAAAATGTCAGGGAATTGAGAAATTAAGTCTATTTGTTGATCTTGTTAGGATTTCAGTTGAAATAATCCTTGGTATGTATAATATAGGGTCTTAGTGGCCTATTAATGATAATATTAAAGTAATAAATTCAAGAGGGTCCAAAACTCAATGTGAAAGTGAAAATAAATATAATTTACAACATTGAAAATTAAGGAAAAATTAGGTCTATTTAGCTTAAAATGGCCTTAAATCCTATGTGAATGTGTAAAACACATTACAACACTATATTAAGGAAACATTAGGTCTAAGGGTGCTAAATTTAATATGAAGGTATAAATAAATACAATTTATGTTGATGTACAACATTAAATCAAGGAAAAGTTAGGTTTATTTAGCTTAAAAAGGTCCCAAGACCTAATGTGGATGTGTAAAATACATCACAAAACTAGATCAAGGTGACCTTAAGTTAATTTTAACATCAATCATTCCTAGATTAAGTGTGAAAATTTGAACAATGACATTTTTCGACACTACAAGTAGCAACATGTTTAGTTGGTTGAGGGGGATTTAGTTGAAGAAATCCTTTATTCTATTTTCTAAAAGGTTGATAATTGTTTTTATTTGTAGGTTTGAAATTTTTAGGATGGTTAGAGATGGGTTTTCTTTCATGAATACTAATAATTTTTGATAACCATGAAAGGCAGTACACAAGCGTGCAAAGGAAGGAAACTTCATCATGCCGAGCTTATCTTGTATCTTATTTTACAAGTTCTCAATGAACATTCGTTGAAGGTGAGGATTGATGAGCTCAATTAATGATTCAATTTTGATAGGATTCATTACATATTTGTTTTTCCATCATATACTTTGACACTAGTTGTTGATATTATCTATGTTGTCTTCCTTAAAACCATAGACCTTGGGCATAAGTTTATCCTTGTGGTTTTAATGATATTATCATGCTATAAGAATTATCTTTGTTGAATTTACTAGTGGTTGAATGAATGTTACTAAGGTAATTATAGATATACATTTTTTTGTTTGTGCTAATGTTATTTTGCAAGTTTCCACTAGAATTTTGATGTCAACAAAGCCTGCTTCGTGGGAGAAATTCTTGTCAATTGGTCGGTTACCAAGAAGTCAAGAAGTTGATCATTAAAGAAGTCAAAGCAAGAAAACTCTCATGGAGGGAAATTCCTAATTAAAAAATAATAATATAACTACCTTTTTAATGATCATTTTTGTCTATTGAGCAAATCTAGGAAGTACATTGCACTAGATTCCCATTGGAGCAAGTCTACTTTAACCGATTCAGTGCATGCATAACTTCCTCCATATTTTTCTATGCTTTCAATAAGTGGAGCCCTCATATTTTGATGGAGTTGGTTGTCTAGGTAGTTAGGGTTCATCAGTAGTTATTTTCTCTATAAATAATGGTTAAATTACCCTTTTGATAAGGTTGGATGTTCTGAGTTTATACTTGCATTTTCCAGTTTAGTAATACATTTATATTGGTGAGATGTTGTAAACATGCTTTCAAGAAATAATATGATATTTTGAGTTGACGCATTTGAGTTAGTGTAAGGGAGACTCACCCAAGGGGGGCCACTTGATGATAATTCTATCTATTTAATTTAGAGGTTATTTCCTGTTCAACAGCTAGTTTCAGTTTCAACAACTGTTTGTTCTTGCAACCACTGAAATTTTTTTCTGTGACTGTTCTTGCAACCAAGGCAGACAGAGTAGTATCCTATCTATTTGTTGGAATTTACATTTCTATCATTTATCTTCAGTATGGTTGTTAATGCTTAATGCAGATGTTAATTTATGTTCAGTGTTTAATTTGATTTCCTTTCAACATTTTATTTCTAGCATTGTTTCTTTCCTAGTTTTTGGATGATTGCAATGAAGTCCTAGTGCACATACAGTGCTGACCCATTTCAAGTTTACGTCTGTGGGTTGACAATTAAATGCACCTTCATGATGAGTTAAATAGCTACTTAGTGTAGATGTCCAATATCTAACTCACAACTCTAAGGGCTTAGTTATTAAACCATTTGAGGAGGCCAACATTTCTAGCATCGTTACCAAGGATGGTGTCAAACTAGGGAGTTCTTTGGAGTCATTGATAGTTTCTTTCTTGTTTAATTATTTCTGAAAGTTGTTCTTAAGTATACCTATTTTTAGAAAAAGTAATGACCTACTATTCATCCACCAATTCTTTGTGAGAGTTGGCCGATACTAAGTTGATACTGCATGTATAGAGGAAGGAGAAGAGATGCTTATGGGAGATTCCTTCCTAATGACCCTAGTCCATTTCAGCTAGAAGAGATTCCAAATCTTCCAAGAGAAGAAGAAGAAGAAGATCCACACCCTTTTGTTGATGCATTTCCCAATTTAACCTGCTATAAAACTTCCTCTAAAGATCAAAATATGATTGAGAACCAATTTTCTTTGGAACTCCCTCAAGAAAGAATGGGTGATGCAAATAGAAACAGACCTAATCAGCCAACTTTCCCATTCCCCATTGTTGAAGTTGAAAACCTCAAAAATATCCCTGCTTTAGTCCTTCCTAAGTTCTACAGGCTTGTCACAAAAGACCATGATACCTTCTTGTTTGAGTTTAATATCCTCTGCAGAAGCTATGACTATACCACTGATGCTCATAGACTTAAGTTGTTTCCTACCACCTTGAAAGAGGCTACATTGAGATGGTTCATGAGCTTAGGCATGAATATTGTGGAGACTTGGGATGATATGAAGACAAAGTTTCCCTAAGAAGTACAAGAAATATTATAGGGGAAGTGAGATGAGAGGAGATGACATCTTTAGGATGCAGTAAAAGAAAGATGAGAGTTTGGAGGATTACATTTCAAGGTTTCTATTTTTCTTACAGAAATATCCACATCATACACTAAATGAAGAATCTCAAAATTTTCTCTTCCTGAGAGGAATTAATGAGAGCTGCATTGAAGCCTTAGACCTGATGGGAGGAGGAGATATCACCCAAGCTCCTTGGGATGATAGTAAAAAGCTATGTCAGAACTATTCTAGGGTAGCTTCAAAGAAAGGGAGAGCTTACCAATCCTCTATAGGAAAATCATCCACCAGTGGCGTTTCGAGGATGGAGATTACTCACTTGTTGGCAGACTTCAAACAAGACATCATAAACAATCTGGCTACTCAGTTGGATACACTTCAAGCAAAGAAGAAACATGAGGAGGCAAAGGCAATGTTGGAAAAATATTGCCCTCATTGTAGACAAAAGAAGAAGGACTGTAGATGCAAACTGGTGGCTAACATTGACAGTAAGTAGATCCAACCTGAGTTCAAGCCAATCCAAGGTGATGATGATCAAGTCTACTACATTGCACAAAGAATACCATGGGCTCCAAGACAAGGTATGCCACCAGATCCATTATCCTTTGTTGGGCCTTATTTTAATTCTTATGCATTTGGTAACAAATGGCAACCCACATATCCATCCAACTATGGAGGATATTGACCACAGCCTTTGGAATAACCCTCCAAATACCTAGACCAATCACCAAAACTCTCCACCCTAGTGGCAACAACCTTAGGGGAATTGGCAGTCACCTCTAGGAAATTGGCAGCAAACATCCTAATGGAGGGGAGGACAACAATGGCCAAACTAGACAACTAGTTACATGCAACCACCTTCTCAACCCCAACAACTTGCTATAATGCATCCTCCTACTAGCTCAAGTTCAAACAAACCTAGACCTAATCAATTACCAACACAACCCACACCTAACCAAATAACAAACCACAATAGCAGCCAGTCTATTGTACAGATCCAAATCAATTTTATGCCTATGTTGTGAGTGTAAGTGACATCCATTTACGCTTATGAACCACTTTTCCAGCTCCTTCCACTCCCATCATCACTGAGCTTCTTGTGGAAGAAGAGAAGCATTTGAATGTCCTCATTTAGCCAAGTGTGCCTAAATATCTTGAACCAGTTCTAGCTTAGCAGACTGATCAAGAACCACCATTTCCTTAGAGACTAGAAATTGTTACACAAAAGGAAGAGAAGGAGGAAACAACCTTTGACATTCTAGATCAGTTGAAACATATATGTGTTAAGATACCTCTATTTCAGGCCATAAAGGATGTTCCCATATATGGCAAAACAATTAAGGAAGCATGCCTCAAAAAGTCAGGTAGGAAAAAAAAAGACCCCACTACGGTTCATGTGGTGGGACAGCTAGTTGATATCATGCTTAAAAAAGTGATTTTTCCCAAATACAATGACCTAGGAATTCTTGTGCTAGGAGTTGTTATAAATGGGATCCAAATAAAGAATGCTTTGATTGATCTAGGAGCAACAATAAATGTGATGACTAAGGATATCCTGCACCAACTAAATGTTGCAACCATGCGACCTACTCCTAATGTCATGCAACTTGTTGATAGTTCCACAATTAAACCTAATGGCATAGTAGAGGACCTTGTGATAACTCTAGACTCTTGGGAGTACCTAGCAAACTTCATGATTCTTTCACCTCAATCTACACTATGCAGGTATCCCATTATTCTAGGAAGGCTATGGCTAGCAATAATCAATGCCTACATTGGATGTCGGTCGAGAGATATGACCATTTTTTATGGGAAGAGCACCAAAAAACTTGTTCTATATCCTCCTGCTTAGCCATCCTATGACATGGATAACCCCATATGGCCACATGTTGGAGAGGAGGTTGAGGAAGTTAATTATGTGGCACAACTTATGATGTTAGGAAGTTCTTTAATGCAGCTTCAAGAGGAAGATGAAGTATTGTCCAACATAATTCATAACCATTGTGAAGTGCAGGAAGTAGCATCCTTACATGTACCTAGTTATGTTGATTCAATGAAGACACTTTTGCTTGCTCTTCTTGAAACTAAACTTCTCGCAACAACTGATATTCTTCACACATTGTTTCCACATGAAATAAAGGTGCCAAGTATTAGTGAAACAACTATGATAGAGTTAACCACCCAAGTGCAAGTGTCAGAAGGAAAATATCTGAATATTAACAACAAATTGAGCCAAGATCAGTAGTTGGCCTTGAAAAATATGTTGAGGACCCACCAGCATGCATTTGCATGGGACTACCATGATATAAAGGGATTGGACCCCAAGCTCTACACTCATAGGATATATATTAGAGATGATTGCACACTAGTGAGGTAGCCACGATGAAAAATCAACCCTACATTGAGGGAAATTGTAAAAGGGTAACTATAAAAACTACTAGATGTAGGATTTATTTACCCCATTTCAAATAGCCAGTGGGTATCTCCATTGGTGATTATGCCCAAGAAGGGAGGGAAATTGATATTTTTTGTCGACTATAGGGAGCTAAACTCTGGGCCACTAAAAAGGATCATTTTCCCCTTCCCTTCATTTACCAAGTATTGGATTCCCTTTCAGGAAAGCAATATTTATCTTTTCTAGATGGATTCAGTGGCTATAACTAGATACATATTGCACCTAAGGATTAAGAGAAGACCACCTTTACCTGTCCATGGGAGACTTATGCCTACTCAATACTTCCATTTGGCTTATACAATGTACTTGCAACTTTTCAAAGGGAAATCATTAGCATATTTTCAAATATTCACATGATTGCATGGAGATTTGTATGGATGATTTTACTACCTTTGGTGCTGATTTTAATGAAGCATTGGAAAATATCAAGAGAGTCTTACAGAGATGTGAAGACCATAATCCATCTTTAAACAGTGAGAAATGTTTCATGATGATGCAAGAAGGTGTAGTCCTTGGCCACTACATCTCTCACAAAGGAATTCAAGTAGATCCTGCCAAGATTGAGGTGATCACCAATATACCTATACCTGCAAAGCAAAACGATGTTAGATGTTTCTTGGGACATGTAGGTTACAATAGGCGTTTCATCAAAAATTTCAGTAAAATGGCAGTGCCATTGTAGAATCTCCAAACTAAAGATGTTTAGTTCCAATGGGTAGAGGATTGTGATAAGGCATTCTTTGATTTGAAAGTGGCTTTAACCCATGCTCCTGTACTCAAAGGCCCCAATTGGGAGCTTACTTTTCATATTCATACAGATGCATCAGCCTATGTTATAGGAGTTGTCTTGGGATAGAAGGAAGGAGAAATTGAGAATGTTATTTATTTTGTCAAAAAAAACCTACAAGGAGTTTAATTCAATTATATAGTGACAAAAAAGGAAATGCTAGCAGTAATCTATGCCCTTAACAAATTTAGGCACTACATAACAAGCTATCAGGTCTTTGTGCACACAAACCATGCAACCATCCAATACCTCATGAATAAGCCCCTGATCTCATGTAGGCTAGTAAGATGGTTGTTGTTGATGCAGGAGATTGATATAACCATTATTGATAAACCAGGAAGGGAAAATGTGGTAGAAGACTTTCTTTCTAGACTAACTACATCAAAGGATACTCAAGTCATTGATGACTCTTTTCTTGATGAAAATTTGTTTTCCATCAGTGTGCATACACCTTGGTATGTTGACATAGCCAATTATCTAGTCATAGGGAGAGTTCCTCCTCATTTCTCTCCAAAAGAGAGAAGGGTGCTCATTGAGAAAAAAATTTCTTTCTCATGGATTGTAAGATGTTTGTTCTACACTAGACCACACGATGTCATGAGGAGATGTGTGAGGGAAGATGAGACATATGATATATTGCATGCATTCCACAATGAAACCTATGGAGGGAAATTTGCAGCCAAGAGGACAGTAATGAAGATTATGAACATTACTAGCCCACACTCCACAAGGATGCAGGGAAGTATACTAGGAAATGTGACAAATTCTAGAGTATGGGCCAGCCAACTAAGTCTGATGAGATGCCTCTTTACCCATAGGTAGTGATCGCTCCATTTGATCAATGGGGATTGGAATTTTTAGGTCCCATTGATCCTCCATCAAATGGTAAATCATACATATTGGTCTGCACTAACTATGTGACCAAGTGGGTTTAAGTTAAAGTAGTGAAGCATGCAAGAGATGATAAGGTTGCAAAAATTCTTTATGACGAAATTTTCACTTGTTATGGGGTTCCAAGGGAGATAATGACTGATCAAGGGGATCAACTTACATCAACCCTTGTTACAACACTGGTTAATGAATACAATGTGAGGCATAGGAAGTCTACCCCTTATCATCCTCAAGCCAATGGTAGAGTTGAGGTGACCAATAGAGAAATTGAGGCTATTCTAACCAAAACAATGGCTATCCATAGAAAGGATTGGGAAAATAGGCTACCAGAAGCTATATGGGCCTATAGGACCACCTGGAAAACAACCATAGACTTCACTCCTTTTGAATTGCTATATGGGAAAACATCTATGATGCCCATTGAATTTGAGAATAAGACTCATAAGACTACACTAGACTTAGGGATGAGCATCTCTGAGGCACAAAAGGATAAAATAATGTAGCTAAATAATTTGGATGAGATGAGAAAGAAAACCTTGCATCATACTGAGGTAGTGTAGAATCAAAGGATCAAATGGCATGATAAGTACATAAAGGACAAGAAGTTCAAGCTTGGTGACTAGGAACCCTTTATGACTCCAGGTATCAAGACAATGTAGGTAAAATTCAGAGTAGATGGTTAAGATTACACAAGGTTGCAGAAGTCTTTCCCAACAGAGTTGTACAACTCACCACCATTGACCCTATCAGATTCAAACTTTTGGTCGACAATCACCAACTAAGATTGTATCATAAACCAGCATCCAAGGAATAATTCCTGCAGCAATTTAATCAGCACCCAACCTCCAAACTTCCTATAGCCAAAGGAAGTGGACCTAGTGTCCCTCCTTCTGACTGATCTAAGTAAACATGCACTCACTTCATAATAAATACTACCACTTTTGTGGGAGTCCACTTCTTCATTAATCCACCCATCCGCCCATCCATCTCCATTTTCTCTCTATTCCATAACTCCACCATCATTCCATTTCAACACCATTGCATTAATTGTTCAACCATACTACTTAAAGGTAATCAATACTTTCTCCAAATTATTTCCAAAGATACTCAAAGATTTCAAGTACGTGCAAAACAATTTGTTATGTCTTTATTATCTTTAGTGCATTTCTTTAATTACTATAATTAAATGTAGATATTTCACATAGCATGAAATTATACCGCCTTGTCCAATCATAATTATTACCCAGCCTGTGTGAACACATGTTAAAAATTAGGTTGGGGGGAATTTTCAACTCACAAGTCCATGTGTCATCCATATCAGCAAATTTAAACTGAGCCAATTTGAATAATAAATTGAATTGATGGCTTGCATGTGTGAAATGTCACTGAACCGCTGCCATTTCTTTCAGTGATACCCCTCATTAATGGATCGTTATTGCTTAGTCATAATTCCAAATGTTACCCAACAAAAGTAATTTAGTGAGCTACATGACATTGGCATCAACACAATAGAAGGAAGAATTGCAGAAAGAAGAAGCTGGGGTTTTTAGAAACAGATTGCAGAAAAAGAAATTTAGCAGAGTGCTTGTTTGATTATGGGAAGCTGAACAATGGGAGGTCAACTAATTCATAATGAACCCATGGTTCCTAACGTGGTAATGTAGGATGCACCTTCTTTGAAAAAAAATAGAAATTGCAGATGGATGGAGTATTTCTTGAAGCTTGATAACCACAATGAAGACATTGCACAGGAATTTGCAAAGACACTCTCTGAAGGAAAGGCAATGGTAAAAGGGTTGGAGGTGATTGTTATTGAGGAAAGAATTGCAGAGGTGATGGGTTTACCTATTGATGGTGATCCATACCCTACAACCAAAGATGCAAGGTTAGCCAGGGCTAAATTTATTGAACTCAATGACCCTCCGTTGGTGGTGAATAAACAAGGTACAAAGAGAACTTCTTTACTAGAGCCATGGAAGTAGGTAGCTATCCACATTGTCATGTACATTACTTGTGAAGGCCATCAATCATGCCTCCATTATGTACACTTCAAGTTCTCGAACCATATGAGTCATGGACAACGAATGAATGTTCCCAATGTGCTATATCACCTCCTTGCCATCATGGCAGCCAAAATGCAGAAAGGTAGGGATAATTCTATCTCTCACCATTGGTTAATCAAATTGTCAGTGGAAAAATATTTGCATGAAGTATCTGATATGACATGGGAGGAGTTTTTAAACATTGATCAATTTAGACTAGAACATAGGCTAGCCTCAACCCCGTAGGGTTTGAAGGGAAGTGAGGGCTACTGAAACTACTCCTAGAGCATCAACCTCTTGTGAAAACCCTAGTTCAAACCCTCCTGCATCTAAGCAAGCTATTCAAATTGGGTCTTCTGAGTTAGAATATTTAGATGAGGGAAGTTCATCCTCAAATTTTGATGATAATGCCCCTACCAAAACCCTAATTCAAACTTAGGCTTCCCTTAGGAGAGAACACGAGGAAGCATAGATGAAAGAAGCATAAATGAGAAAGGGAAAGGCCAAAAAGCAAGTGGTAGAAAAACCAACACCAAGCCTGAGGAAACAAAAGGTTGATAACACTGTTCCTCCTATAGCCAAAGGAAAAGATAAAAACCCTCCTAAGAGATCAAAACCAGTTTGGCCAGCCACTAGTGTACCTCTGAAGATAAGCCCTAGGCTTAGAAAAAAATCTAGGGAGGAGATGGAAGCCCTAATGGGGCAAGTGAATGTTGAGGAAAAACATATTTTTGAGGAACAAATACATATCAAATTGGAAGAGCTCGCTACCATTGTAGAACAGGATGAGGACCAAGAGCCACATGAGAATCAAGAACCCCTACAGCAAGAGCAAGATGAGAATCTAGAATTCATGTAGCTAGAGCAGGATGAACAAACAAAGTCATTGCAACCGGTGTTGTACGAACAACAAGAATCAGTGCCAAAGAAGACTTTGGTAGGGATACATAAACCTCTTGATTTTTCATGGAATGACATAGCTATAAAATTGTGGAGTGAGATGCAAAGAAAAGAAGAGGAATGGAAGAAGGAAAAGTGCAAGCTACAAAATGAGATTAAAAAGAAGGATGCGAAGATTGAAGAAAAGAATTCAAAAATTGTTGCTTTAAAGGAACAGGTAGATAATGTGATGGATTTAATACCCAAAATTATAGCATGTAGAACTCCTCCTAGAGTGTATACCTTGCACTTGAAGGAGCGAGATATTTCCTTTAAACTGTCAAGGATCATTTTAGGTTTGAATGCTTCTCTTGACACTCCACATGAATTTTTCCAGGCTTATCAAATTGCTCCTCCTTATGTTAAAAATTTGTTGTGTGAACTATACCTACATAATTATGTTGTGTCTGATGATCATGATTGGAATCCCTTACTGTACATTGGAGACATCCATTTGAGGGCATTTATGTCCTGGATTCAAAATGAGATTAGTTGGGGACAACAGTATAGGACTTACAGGGATAGAGAATTAAATACTCCCTTGGCTCTCAGGGCTGAATCTAGTAATCCTGTAGACATTTTTCAAACATGGCCCATATTCTTTATCATCCAAGTTATAATAGGAGGATTATTCCTGTTAAAGAAGAAGTTTACAAAGCATATGAGAAAGTAGTTGAAACCATTGGGAAATCAGTAATGGGATACTTAGCACAAAGGTGGAACAGTCTATCAAAAGAATTGAAACAAGCTAAGCCCCACTATTTATAGAACTATACTGCAGCATGCAAAAAAGTTGATAGGTACATATAGATTGGTAGAAGGAAGCGGTGGTTTTGGTTTCCCTTAAATTTTCAGCCACCAACATTATTGTGGCCTATGCCAGATTACAAGTTTTACCAGTATGACATAGCTACCAAAAGAGCAACACAGAACAGACTGGATATCAAACAAGGATTTTACTGGGATCCTAGTTTTGACACTGCATAAACTAATGTGGGATAGTTGGAAATTGCAGACTTCATGGCGCTAACTAAATAAAATAATAGTGCTCCTTCTGCTAGAGGACTAGCAAACTGTTAGGTTGGGGGGAATGATGAGCTCAATTAATGGCTCAATTTTGATAGGATTCATTACATATTTGATGTTGCCATCATATACTTTAACACTGGTTGTTGATATTATCTATGTTATCTTCCTTACAACCATAGACCTTGGGCATAAGTTTATCCTTGTGGTTTTAATGATATTATCATACAATAAGAATTATCTATGTTGAATTTACTAGTGGTTGAATGAATGTTACTAAGGTAATTATATATATACACCCTTTTGTGTGTGCTAATGCTATTTTGTAGGTTTCCACTAGAATTCTAATGTCAACAAATCCTACTTTGTGGGAGAAATTCTTGTTAATTGGTCAATTACCAAGAAGTTAAGAAGTTGATCATTAAAGAAGTCAAATTGGGAAAACTCTCATGGAGGGAAATTTCTAATTCAAATAAAAGAATGTAACTACCTTTTTAATGGCCATTTATGTCTGTTGAGAAAATCTAGGAAGTACATTGTTCTAGATTCCCATTGAAGCAAGTCTTCTTTGACTGATTTAGTGCATGCATAACTTCCTCCATCTTTTTCTATGCTTTTAATAAGTAGCATCCTCCTATTTTGATGGAGTTGGCTGCCTGGGTAGTTATGGTTAATCAATAGTTCTTTTCTCTATAAATAATGGTTAGAAGCCTCTTTTGATAAGGTTGGACATTCTAAATTTATACTTGCATTTTCCAGTTTAGTAATGCAGTTATATTGTTGAGATGTTGTGAACATGATTTCAAGAAATAATATGATATTTTGAGTTGTTGCATTTGAGATAGTGTAAGGGAGACTCATCCAAGGGGGCCCACTTGGTGTGAATTCCATCTATTTAATTTAGAGGTTATTTACTGTTTAGTAGTTAGTTTCAGTTTTAGCAACTGTTTGTTCCTGCAGCCAAGGCAGATAGAGTAGTTTCCTATTTGTTTGTTGCAATTTACATTTCAATCATTTATCTTCAGTTTGGTTGTTAATGCTTAATGAAGATGTTAATTTATGTTCAATGTTTAAGTTGATTTCCTTTCAGCATTTTATTATTAGCATTGTTTCTTTCCTAGTTTTTGGATGATTGCAATGAAGTCCTAGTGCACATATAGTGCTGACCCATTTCAAGTTTATGTCCATGGGTTGACAATTAAATGTACCTTCATGATGAGTGGAATAGCTACTTAGTGTAGATGTCCAATCTCTAAGTCATAGCTCTAAGGGATTAGTTATTAAACCATTAGAGGAGGCCAACAAGGATCAAGAATCTTTATGTTTATTTTGGAATAAAATATTTGGTCGCATGAAATGAAGTGAGTAACCTTTTCATCATCCTTTTTCTTACATCTCATCAAATCAACTAATTTCATCTTAGGATTCATGTACACTTGGAAATGGTTGTGCCATAGAAAAATGGCCCCTTGTCATTTTCATGACCTTTTAGGTCTTTTTTCATGGTATTTGATATATTTTGCTTTGATTTTATGTTGCAACATGGCTTGAACATGCATATTTAGGTACTAAAATTCAAAGAACGACATCTTGTGAAGGTGTTGTGAAGTGTTGTAAGACATTTATATATTCTTCTAGACTCTATTCATTACAATTCACCTAAAAAACACCTTTTACACATCATCAAGTCCTATTTTGAAGTGTTGTAAAGTCTTGTAACAAGATTTCAGGCTTTTCTACGCACTTCTCTATTTATCCCTTTCTTATGACTTATTTGACCCCTTTATGCCCTCATATGTCTTAATTAAGTGTATTTTTGAATATTATCCTAACAAACAACATTAAATACAACATATTTCCCGACACATGTTTTTTAGGTTCTAAGTGGGACACATTCGCCATTGGTGGTGAATGAGTCCCCCTTGTCTCCAAATTCAAAAAAAAAAAAAATTCTTTTTGAGTTTTTTTTCAAAAGCACTTGATGTCGACCTGTGATGAGGTATGAATGGTAAAATAAGGCACAAGTTTCTATAAATAGGTCACCTCATTTTAGATCTCCTCATTCATTCAAGCATCCATTCACACATCTAAGCATTCAAGCATCTTACAACATCAATTCAAGCAATATTCAAGCACTTTGGAGCATCCATTAACAATACTTCAGACTTGCATTATCAAGGGTTTGGTAAGTTGATAACATTTACATGTTATTAGTTTGTCATTCTCTTTCATTTCATTATTTGATCAAGGTTTTGATTATCAAAGTGGGGTTTGACCAAGGCAAACCCCTATTTGCTAACCCTCAACCATTTTTCCCTATTGCATGTGTGTTTGCAGACTTAGGTATGCAAATTTGACAATACTTTTAGTGTTGAAAATTGGAGAAAAAATTCAACTAGGTTTTTCAAATGAACTTATTCTTATTTCAAGCTTGAATAAGGTTTTCTATCTGTTTCTTACAGAATTGACTTCGGCAACCCGACATTCAGTGATTTCCAAATTTGGTGTCGCAGAGTTGTCTCCTGATTTTCCAAAATTTTGGGAGAGGACTGATTCACCACCAGTGGTGAATAAGTCCCACCTTAGGACTGAAAATATGAGTTTTTTCATATTCTAGATTCCAACAGACAGAAACTTGTTTCCGACAGTTTTTCACCAGAAGGAGGACTAATTTATCACCCTAAGCGAATGAGTCCCACTGTGAAAAATCATTGATTTCAACCAGCATCCACGACATTGAAGATTCATCAAATATTGTTTAGATGCACTTAGATTCATCCCTCTTCTTTCTGTTTTGCATCATTTCTTCATTTACTTCATTGTTTGCATATCACTTTTTTTTTTCAAACATAGCTTAAATTTCACTTTTGCATTCATTTCAATTCATTTAAATCAGTCAATTGCATTTAGTTTAGAAAACATTTTACATAACATTATTTGAATGAACCATTAGCATTTTTTCTCCTATCTCTCTCCTTCTAAGTGAAAAACCCTAGAAGAGTTAGAGAGTCTATAGGAACCAAAAATCAATGGTTCATTTTGGTGAACCTACATTTTGAACAATTTTCACTTCTTATTTCATTCACATATATTGCATATTAGTTTACATTTGCATCAACATTCAATAAGGTCATTTCTTTCCTTTTTGCATTCTAGGAATTTTCATATTGCATTAGTGAAAACTTCATTTAGACTTCATTTTTACCTTGCATCTCATTGAAAAAATAGAAAATCTGCATTCTACATCCTTAGTTGCATTTTTTAGATCATTAAACTCATTTTCAAATTTCTGAAAAAAAAAAAAAAATTCATACTGGGACTCATTCGCCACCCTGGGCGAATCAATCCCTCTACACTTTTTAGATATTATTTCTGACATTTTTCTAGTATTTTCTTGCATTTCTATTTTATGTAGTTAGTTATTTGTTACAGTTAGTAGCATTTCTATTATTTTCATTTTGAAATCTTAGATTTCCTTGCATTTGATTTCCCCACCTTCTTTGTGGTACTTGTATGAGTTTTTGGTGCCCCATTGATAATACATTAGTGAGAAGAAGTTCTAGTCTCATGGCTTCCCATGATAGCACTTTCATTGTGGACCTTGGGATCTCAAGAGATCCTACTTCTAGTATGGACAATGGTGCATTAGGCATTGATCATACCACTTACATGCCTTCACCTTTCCATCCAATGAATTTTGACACACAAAAAAATTCTCTTCCTCAAGATAAGGTCATTAGTATTCATGAAGAATTTGCACATTTACAACAAGACTTGTCACTTGAAAACATTTCCCAAACTGCCATACCTGCCATTGATAATCTTCATTGTTTGATTGAAAGTGATGATGGCTTGCAAGTGATGAAGAAAATTGTTGAGATTTACAATAAACATGCCTCTTATAATACCCAATCCACAAACATTCCTCTAAGCCAAGGAGGACCTCAAGTTCCTCCCCCTTCAACTATAGCATCTATACCAACTTATACCAATCCGCAAGTCACTACAACTATGCAACAAGTTAGTTACATGGCTCCTTCCTTTGCAATTCCACCTAGCATTCCTACTCCTCTTGTGGCATCACAAGTCCCTTCCACCACATTCACACCCCTTAGTATTCCTTTCACTTCCCCTAACATCCCTTACACTCCATCACCATTTTCTCTTCCATCTCACCCTACATACCCCGACCCTATTCTTACACAACTCCTTACCAGTTTTTCTTCCGTGCAACATCAACTTTCCATTATTAGTCAAGGTCAAACCGCTCCACCCACATATCATGTCCATAGCAACCCCTTATCCTTAGTAATATTACGTACCCCGACGCAACAAGGGATAGAAATGCCTCTGTTTGAGAAATACAGAGGTAAAGAAGATCCTATCAAACATGTTAATGCTTATACAACTTGATGTAGTGATTTTGTCATTAATGAGAAAATTTTAGCCAAACTTTTTCCAGGGACTCTAAAAGATACTGTACTAGAGTGGTTTTACAACTTTCCTAATCATTCCATCCACTCCTTTAATGAACT
>VDFB02109042.1:40178116-40238491 GCA_007258455.2 Sequoia sempervirens
CACCTAGTGGATAATCATGTGTTCTATCACCCCATAGTGGGTACACATTCTCTTTTAGCCTAGATCTATTCCACAACTAGTTGGATTGATGATCGAAGCTTCATCTGATTCTCAACACTTGTGTGTTCCTTTGTTCTTATGCTTAGTTTTCAATGGGATCTTCATCTTGGGGGCTTTATCATCCCTCTCGATTTTTTTCATTCCATCTTGCTAATGTAAGTGCATTCGAACCCTCCTCTCGATGTTCGTGGCTACTTTAGTGTGAGTTTGAAGTAGGTTCATCCTCTCACTAAAGTGGGGTCTAAATGTGCCATAGAAAAATGGCCCCTTGTCATTTGCATGGCCTTTTAGGTCTTGTTTCATGGTATTTGATATATTTTTCTTTGATTTTATGTTGTAACATGGCTTGAACATGCATATTTAGGTACTAAAATTCAAAGAATGATGTCTTGTGAAGGTGTTGCGAAGTGTTGTAAGACATTTCTACATTCTTCTAGACTCTATTCATTATAATTCACCTAAAAATCACCTTTTTACACATCATCAAGTCCTATTTTGAAGTGTTGTAAAGTCTTGTAACAAGATTTCACGCTTTTCTAGGCACAACTTCTTTATTTATCCCTTATGACTTATTTGACCTCTTAATGCCCTCATATGTCTTAATTAAGTCTATTTTTGAATATTATCCCGATAAACAACATTAAATACAACATATTTCCTGATAGTTTTTTTTTCATCCTAAGTGGAACCCATTCACCATGGGTGGCGAATGAGTCCCCCTTGACTCCAAATTCAAATTTTTTAAATTTTCTTTTTAGGTTTTTATTCAAAAACACTTGATGTCGGCCTATGATGAGGTATGAATGGTAAAATAAGGCACAAGTTTGTATAAATAGGTAATTTTCACCTCATTTTACATCTCCTCATTCATTCAAGCATTCAAGCATTTTACATCATCAATTCAAGCAATATTCAAGCACTTTGGAGCATCCATTGACACTACGTCAGACTTGCGTTATCAAGGGTTTGGTAAGTTGATAGCATTTAGATGTTATTAGTTTGTCATTCTCTTTCATTTCATTATTTTATCAAGGGTTTGATTACCAAAGTGAGGTTTGACCACCCCTATTTGCTAACCATCAACCATTTTTCCCTATTGCATGTGTGTTTGCAAACTTAGGTATGCAGATTTGACAAGATTTTTAGTGTTGAAAAGTGGAGAACAAAGTCGACTAGGTGTTTCAAGTCAACTTATTCTTATTTCAAGCTTGAATAAGGTTTTTTGTTTGTTTCCTATAGAATTGACTTCGGCAACCCGGCATTCAGTGATTTCCAGATCTGGTGTTGCAGAGTTGTCTCTTGATTTTCCAAAATTTTGGGAGAGGACTACTTCACCACTGGTGGCGAATGAGTCCCACCTTAGGTTTGAAAATATGAGTTTTGTCAGATTCTGGATCCCGACAGACAGAAACTTGTTTCCATAGTTTTTCACTAGGAGGACTAATTCGCCACCCTAGGCGAGTGAGTCCCACTATGAAAAATTAGTGATTTCAACCAGCATGTACAACATTCTAGATTCATCAGATATTGTCCAAGTGCACTTAGATTCATCCCTCTTCTTTCTATTTTGCATCATTTCTTCATTTACTTCATTGTTTGCACATCACATTGTGTTTTCAAACATAGCTTGAATTTCACTTTTGCATTCATTTCAATTCATTTAAATCATTCAGTTGCATTTATTTTACTTCATTTAGCTTAGAAAAAATTGCACATAACATTATTTGAATGAAACATTAGCATTTTTGCTCCTATCTCTCTCCTTTTAGGTGAAAAATCCTAGAAGAGTTAGAGAGTCTATAGGAACCAAAAATCAATAGTTCAATGGTTAATAAAGGCCTCAACAAGTTTATTGAATGAATGAATTGATTTATTTTATAATGAGGAAAACCATTCTAAAGCTGTATCTTTCAAGTACCTGGGGAAAAGCTTAGCCAAGAGCTTATCTTTGAGGAAGAAAACACTACATAAGGTGGTGCAAGTGGAAACATGGTTATAAGGGTCTCCTTTCCCTCCATATTTCTCAAATTTAGGAATCTCTATACCTTGTGGTATCGGTGTTTTCCATATCTCCAAGGATAAGGGATTTATTTTGACATAGTATGATGGTTGGCTATTTTTATTTTGGTTTATGGTGGAAATTTTATTTTGAAGGGATGAACATTCTACAAGAGTTGGTTAAGGATGGCGTCATTGGTTGTGTTTTGAGATGGAGGTAAATATGGTTGAGGTGTATATGTGTTTGAATGGGAAGTGAATGGAATTCTTATGGGAGGTAAAGTGGTAGGAGATATGACGTGAGATGCAACAAAGGTACAAGGATTGCTAGTGGAAATACCCAAGGTAGGAAATACATTATTAGTAGGTTGCATCGTTGTTTTAACTTGAGGGTTGGTATAGGTGGGAATAGAAGAAATGGTTGTGGGAGGAGGAATTTGAGTTCCTCCTTGACTTTGGACATTATTCAAAGGTTAAGCACAACTAGTTGTTGAGATAAGATATTTTCCAAAAATATAAGCTAGGTTATGCACAAGTTCTATTCCTTGTTCACTTTCAATCATGCGGTGTATGTTATCTATGGTAGGAATAGCAGTGTTGGAAATTTTTTTAGTAGCCACTTGTTGTTGTAGGTTTGCTAACTCTTCATGGATTTAGATTATATTTTCTTAAGGAACACTAGCAACCATTGTTCCAACAATTGTAGATGAACACTACTTGAAGGTAAAGAGTTGTTAAGGGTATGGTCCATACCTAGTGAACTAGTGTCAACACTGTGAGTGACAGAGTTAGATAACCCAAGATCTACGATGAGTGTACTATCATGGGATGACATGAGTCTCAAACTACATCTCACTATAGTAATAGCAATAAGACACTAAGTTGCAAAGCTCATGCAAGGGACAATCAATAATGTAATTCTTGAACACAAGATAAATGATATTCTTTAATTTTGATTCGTATGTTTACAAATGCACTTGAAATGAAACCAAATTTAGCTAGATCAAATGAAATGAATGAAATAGAAACTCAGTAATTTGAAACATATATCTAATAATAGTAAGTTGAAACACATAAATGAAGCTTTCAATGCTATAAAATGTAGATTCAGGTCTGATATGAGATTAAATCACCTAGAAGGGCGTATGATTCCCAATTAGGGTTTTAGAAAGGTTCAGATGTTGAATACACACAAAATAGAATTCCTAGAAATCAAGTAAATAGCCTGTATCGGGAATAAATCACCCAAAGGGGAAAATGAGTCCCAAATTAGGGTTTTGACACTAAATTTAGCAAATTCTAAGTGAATGTTAAGGTTTCTATTTTGTATGTTGTCTTGACTATTTGCAATTACATATTTTCAATGAAATTGAATAATTTAAGATGCAAAGATGCACCCTATATGCACTTTTCACTTATGAAAAGTTAATTTAAGCTAGATCTAGGATTGAAATGCACTTCAAATCAGAAATAATGTGTCCATAGGTTGGGTTTACCAAAATAAATTGAAAGAAAATAGGGTGCTCCACCTTTTAGGAGTTGGAACACTTAAGGGGGGGAGGGGGTCCTTCTATTTCACTCTTACTTCATTCAAGGAAACCCTAGAGATCTCAACCCAATGATCCAATTAGGAAAAGAGATTGCTACAAGGTCTCCTTAGCTATGATTAAAAGGGGGGTTCACCACTAAGAAAATGCTTAGAAAGAAGGAAATGCAAGTAATATGTAAATCTAGCTATGTAACCTAGGAAATGAAACTTGAAATCAAAATAATAAACTATGGATAAACAAAGAAGTACCTGGAAGACTAGAGATGCCTGAAAAAAGGTTTGTAATCTTGAAATTATGACTTTTGATATAAACTGGGACTCATACACTAGACTGAGTGATTTAGTCCCAGTTTTGGGTGTTGGGTTGAATATGAAATCTCCAATTGGTAAACCAAGATCTATAGGAAATGACTGAAAATTGGTATACTAGGACTCATACACCCAAGGTAGCAATTTAGTCCAAGTATTAGGGTTTGGCTAACCTCTGGTATCCTCTAATGATCTTCTATAGCTTCTCTCCTATCTGATCTTTGAGTCTAAAACTTTGAATTATGGCATATAGGTGACTTTCTGTGAAGATGACAACTTCTTGACAACTTTGACAACTTTCTTCAATCTTGCAACCTTGTCTTCAAAGGATCTTCAAGCCTCAAAACACCTAGATTTTCAATCACACATGTAGAGGGAGAAAAATGTTATTTTTCTAGTGGACAGGGGTTTTCCTTGGTCAAACCCCATTTTGGTAATCAAACCTTGAAATGAAATGAAATAAAATGAAGGAATGATGAATAAAAAAATATGCTATGTTGCAACTCACCAAACCCTTGGAATGAAGAATGCAATCTTGTATGAAATGGCTAGCATGAATGTAGATCTTGACTCTTGATTGATGTTATGTTCAAATATTGACTTGAATTGTTGCTTGAATCATGAAAGCCTACATCACAAATGTTAGCTCAAAAACACACATGATGCATGATAACTTTTCCATGATGCTTGAATCTTGAATATAGCTCCAAAATGCTTGATAATCAGCTCTTGAATGCTCTTAAGTTCCCTTGATCTCATAAAATTTCTACAATAATTTCTCATAAAAGTTTCTAGGAGAAATTATGTGAAATAACCTTGTATTTATACTTATTTATGCCAAATTTCCCCATATTACTCCACAAGACGACATCAGATCTAGGAGAATAAAATCCTTCCAAGAATTAAATTTAAAATAGGTCCAAGATAAAGAGGGATTAATACACTATTTGGGGCGTATGAGTCCTAGTAGCCTAAGCTTGAGACCCAAAATTCAAGAATTGTTAAATTATATGCCATATTCATGATTAGGGCCAGAGACTTAGGTGGGATCCATATGCCCAAGGTGGTGTATGAGTCCCAAATCACTAAATTTGGAAAACATAACCCAAAAAAATGAATTATGATTGGTCATTAGTTAAGTTTCGGTATTATCCTTAAAGAAATGCATTAAATAAGGCTTGTGGATGCAAAATACGATCAAATAAGGCATAAAGAAACCCAATTTTAGTAGGAAGGGCCCAAGAAAGTGTGAAAATATAAAATAATACATTTTTCTACACTACAGCCACTAAAGTGGGGGCTAAATGTAGTGTAAGAAAAATTATCCCTTTTTCACACTTTATTTAGAAATAATTAATAATAAAATGAGTTTAATGTTGCTTTAATTTAGTGTTGTAATATGTTTCACATATTCACATTAAGTTTAGGGCCCTTTTAAACAAAATGGACTTAATTATGCCTTATTTTATGTGTTTTAAGGTGTACATTTACACTTTCACACTAATCTAGGTATTCATTAATTAATTGAGGTTAATTTTCCTTATTTGGCTCCTTTAATTCAAATTTAAGCCTAATTAATTGCAATTTTTGAGAGATAAACCCTGACATTCATAAATTACATTTCACAACCTTAACTTTAGAAGATGTGTGTCCTAGGTAAGTGACCTAGGACCCATTTTTCATAGGGTGAATGGGTCCTCACTTAGTTCTAGGACATTATTTTCACATAATGTTCAACCTTGATTAATGTGTGTCACTTAGACCTAGGATCCCCTTTAAAATATGTTTTGGCAGTATTTTAAGGTTCAAAATTCAAATCTCACATGTCAGATTTTGGGATCTAATAATTGAAAAATAGAGAAGGAAGCCTATAAATATAAGTTTCACATTCATTTTTCACTAGTAAGAAAAGAGTTTCATATGAGATCACAAATATTCATATTCAAGAGCAAGGAGAAAGCAAGAGTGAAGTCTTGGAGCAACATTATAGTGTTTTCTTAGGTCTTCAAGCTCATTTTTTCATCAAAGGTCAAGCATTATTGAAGAATTGATGATAGATGTCTATCAAGAATCATGATGGATTCTAGGTTTTGGGAGAAGCACTATGTGATTCAACCAATCCTAATGACTTGTTTCCTAAGTGATTCCATCTTCTATGATCATTCTATTTTCATTCTAAGAGAGGTATATATTTAGATTTTTGACTTATTAAGGGGATTAGAGGTCTCCTAAAGTAGGTCTTATGCATTGTTCATGTTTCATTTTAGGATCCTATTCTCACACATTTGAGTAGGGTTTCTTAGCATTGTTAGAAATCTTAATCTTAGACACACTTAAGGTTAGGATTGCAAACACATTTCATGTTTCATACTTATATTCATAATCAATGTTTAATTACCAAACTTGAGGTTTGACCAAGGCAAATCCCTATCCACCAAAAAACAACAATTTTTTTTTGCATATTTTTGATAGATCAGGATCCGAGAGTGGGTATTTCAAGTTATAATAAGGAATTACATATCTGGAGCTTGAATTTCAAATTTAGTTTTTTGGAAAAGCCTACTAGGACCCATTCACCATAGGAAAAATGAGTCCATGTTAAGATTGCAAGGACAACAAGTTTTCATAGTTCCTAAGCTTCAATTTTAGATTCAGATTTTCCTAGAAGAGTCTACCAAGACCCATTCACCATAGGGAAAACGAGTCCCTTTTGGAGTTGCAGAAACAACAAGTCTTGATAGGTGCAAAACATTTATTACCTTCAATTTCTTCATAAATTTTACTATTTCCTTTTGTTTTATGTTAAACCTCTTTAATGCACTTTGTAGATCTCTAAGTTTGGAGTTGGTTTTATACTTCAAATCTTTCTCCCCAAAGTTTTGTTTGACCTAGACCCCCATCCTAGCAAAAAGGGAAAATTGTAGATTCACATCTTGTGTTGACTCACCTAAGGTTTGTTGGTCAATTCTTGGTGTGGATCTCATTTCTTAATGAATTGAGAGAACTAGGACCCCTTTTCCCTCTTTGGATCCACTTTTCCATTTAGAAATCCCCTATCCTATTTTTCTTTCATTTTAGGACCCAATTCTTTATTACTCTAATTTTATATTTTTATTACATAATACATCCAATTCTTTGACCACGTATACAATGCATAACAACTATATTTCATTTGTAGTTTATTGTCGCGCTAAAGGAAAAAGTGTTCACTTGCCTCCTTATGAAATCTATTGTAGTGCATGTCATCATTCATTGTTATTTGAAACTCCTATTGCCACAGACTATACCCACTGCACATATTGCAAGAGAGTTGCAAAACCCTCCTATCATCAAAATTTAATTTGCACATTATATAACCAAGAAGGCAATATTGATTTTTTTCTACAAGGAGACCTTCTTGGACAACATTTTCTAAAAATTGCAAAAGGTTATGTGTTGGATCATGATGGGCCAAAAAGTGGCGATATGGTGGGTATGTGTAGGGTATGTGGCTGACGACTTTTTTTTTTAACCAGAATTGATGAAACGAAAAGGGTTTTTTAAAGAAGATTCTTAGCTTTCCACCAATATAAATTATGCTTTACTTTGAATTTAATAAATAATTATTATTCATTTTCTATTTAAATTATGACTAAATTCCTAATTGATAGGCTGATTGAAAACCATCTATAGCTTTCAAATAGTATCAAATTTTTTGAATCCAAAACATGCATCACATTCTATGCTTCACATACTATATGATTAAAAAAAAATGAATTTCATGAAGTTTTGACCAAGTTAAGGTGGTCAGACAGACGAGTTTTTATATTTTTTAAAAGCTATAATAAAAAAATCATAATTAGTTATTTACTTGGAAAAAAATTACAAAAAAACATGCATCACATCGGGACATGAGTCTTCTACTTATATGTAAAATCTTATAAAAAAATATTATCAATTAATTGTGGTTAGGGTGGTCAGACAGACACCTACTTCTTATTTTTTCCCTGAAATTTAAGTACTACTGCATTGAAATTTCAAATTTTCACCTAATAGAATTTTTTTTTATATAAACCTAGTAGTTTAGAAACTACATTCAATTTTCTACAGATTTTATTCTTACATGTTTTTGAAATAATATAGATAACTTGTTCAAATTTTTACGTCAAGTTTCCTAACTTTGATATTTCTAAATTTTTTGCCACTTAAGGGCTTGTTTCTTCCATGATGATCCTGCACATACCCAAAAATTACATATGAAAAATACAAACAAGACATTTCACAAATGTCTTTTATGTTGTGTAAATTCCAAATCTACGGGACATTCACATTGGTTATCAATAACTCTATTGTTAAGATTATTCAAGATTAGCTACGTTGTAATGCAAAACCTTAGATCTTTTATTTTGTACAACACTTGAAAAAAGATCAATTTATATTTCTACCATACAAACATAATATATTCTCTATTCTCCATCCTTCAAACTCATGATGTCATTCTATTAATGTTCCTATGCTTTTGAAGATAACTAGTTCCATTTAAAGTACTTTGTTTGCTTAATTATCTTCTAACTATATCTAGCTTTGTTATGCATGCATACCTTTGTCCATGTGCCTTCTATTCTCTACATTCCACTATCTTTTCTAAGAACAAAACCATAGATTCTATGTGATCACATTATTTTATCATTTAGAATAGATTAGTCATAACAAAAAAGTAGGTTACATTTTATCATTTTATTTTATTATATAGCAAAAATTATGTAACACCCCTCCATTTTGTTCTTTTGATCGAGCAATGTTCGTTATTTATGTTTTGCTTTGTCAGCACGCTGGTTATAAACTTGATTACTTTGACCGCTAATTGTAAGCGATGTAAACATAATGTTTTGATGTGATGGTACGTTAATCAGATGATATTATTGTTTCATGTTATGGATTAAATTAGCAAGTAGGTGAATTATTGATGCTTTATGCTTTGATTATACCATTGATGTTTAGAGGCATCAGTTAGCGATATTGTATTGGTGAAGGGGACGGGATCACATCACTCGCACGTGAGTGCCCTGTGATTCTGCGATTTCCTCTTCACGGTGTGTTTTAATATTTATATATATATATATATATGCATGTTCGACACTCGTGTTGTGTGCATGATGCAGGTACAGGACATTGACTCCACCTGATTCCACAGGTCTGAGCATGTCCCTTGTTCAACGGAAAATGACTAGGAGATAGTAGCTTGGTTTTCTATGTCGGGACATCACCCTAGCCATCGTGTGTCATCGGGTTGTCAGTTGGGATAAGTTATCTTCCTTGTCATCTCATCTCTCCTTGCTTGCGTGATTAAATTTCCTAGTGAAATGGTGTTTGCTTTATTTAAATTTATTGCCAAAATTCATAAAAGAGTGCTTATTAATTAATTAGTTAATTTAATTCAATCGATAAAATAATATAATCATGAATTAGATTTATTGTTGATTAATTAAATTAGTTCAATTGTGTTAGCATTATTAAAAAATGTGACAAAAAAATATAGAAGTTGCCTTGCATTCCTCTTGAAATAAAATTAAAAATTGATTTTTTTTGTTGTTAAATGCAATTGCCAAATTCAATTTTGTGGATAAAAGGGAATTTAATTAACATTTGGGGTGCAAATAGAATTTGGTTTTAAATAATTATTATGCATTTGAAATGGGAAATAGAATTGTTTTATAAATTTTTATTTTTTTTTAAAATATATATCTAAGTTTGCAATAACTTTTGGTGGGTGAACCCAAATTAGGGGTTTGACAATTTGGAGAAGGGCATAAGGAAATGCATTTTCTTTTTTTTTGAAGGATTTTTTTTTAGAATTTGGTAATTTTAGAGAGCAACAAGAAACTTGGGAATTCTTGGAGAAATTGTTTGAAGAAGGATTGAAAAGATTGGTCGAAGCAAAATTTGAAGGAGAGCAACCTCCATTGAAGGATTCAAATAGCTTGGAGAAAAACAAAAGGTTCCATGCTTTTCTTATTATGCAATCTCATTTTAAAATCCTATTGCTTTTTGTTTGAAATTGTTCAATCTATTAATGGAATTCAAACTTTGATTGAAAACCCATGAGAAGATCTTCATTTGAACTTGAACAAAAGAACTTTCAAACTTAGTGAAAACCAAAAAAAAAGAAAATGAAAACTATCTATGAAAATCTTGAAAACAAGCATGGAAATTCAATGGTTTTCTATGAAAGTGTATTTGCTTAGAAAAATCTCAATTCAAATTGTGAGAAATCTTTATTTTATTGTGTTAAATCTTGCAATTTCAATGGAAAATTATTGTAATTCTCAGATTGTGCATTTGCACAATCTGGGTATGGAAAATAAGTATTTTCACAATCATTTATTATGACTGTGTATATGTATATATATATATATATATATAAATATATACATATACATATATGTATATATATATATATATAAATATATACATATACATATATGTATATATATACATATATTTATTTGTGAGTTGTTTATACCAAAAAAATTCGAAATAATATGAAACTGTGTTTTTTTTACCGTTCTGGGTTTTACCCAGAATTTTCTTTTTTTTTTACCAGTCGTCGGCATGTGAAAATCCGCATGGCGGATTTGTTTTAAAGGATGGGCTAAGTGTATTGGGGCAGGGTTTAAACCCTCGGCCGCCCCAAGAATGGCGACGGCCGCCTGTGGAGGCAGCATCGTCGCTGCCTACACAGGCCGCCGCCCCCATTCATGGGGGCTGCGTCCCCTGTTCAAACAGGGTGCAACCGAACCCTAAGTGTGGATGGCATTTGGTTATGAAATTTACTTTTTTTAAATTTCATTTATTATATTTATTAAATATAAAACATATAACATATTTTATATTATATGTTTTATATTTAATATATATAATATGAAATTTGTTTTCAATATTTTATTTGTCAATTAAAATATAATTTATATATATATTTTAATATATATGTTATATATAATAATTTAATATTATTATATAATATATATATATTATAATATGTGTATAATATATTTTAATAAATGCTTAAGTAATTATCATGCACATTTAAATATTAATTATATATATATATTAATATATATGTAATTAGGTATATATATATATATCGAGTGTATATATATATGTATATCTGATTATATAGATATTTAATAAATATATATGTATTTTTAAATGTGATTTATTTTCTAAAAGAAAGGAATATTTAAATTATAATGAGGTATTTGTTAAGGGATAAATGAAAATTGGGTTATGAGAAATCATTGGCTATCAAAAGAAAATTGATTTAAAGATATTGTGTGTATTGCGTCAACAAGAATCAAACGAACATTCAAACCCTTATGTGATTGTGCAAGAACATAGTTTATTTAAATTGTTTAAATGCACTAATGCGATGAATGATTGGATTTACGAAATCCGAAGGTAGATTTCCTTATATTGTTTGCAAGCTTTCTTTCATCATGGGGTGCTTATTCTTGTTGGGTTTTGAGTCGGACCTCGTAAGTCTTCCAGATTGAATCGTCTTTATGAGTTTTGGGGTTGTCAGCATGTCAATCAACCTTCTTTGCCATGGGTAGTGCATACGTGCGTCCAGTGTTATATATGATTATCTTGGGCGGGTTTTGTCTACTTCATGTTGTGTTTAGGGATTCATTATCCCTAGGTTGTACTTGAGTACCCTTTGGTGGTGGCATAGTTCCACATGTTGTCTTAGAGAAGTGGCTTGCATTGAGGGCCAGCACACAAAGTGGTGCCAGGAGATCTCAATGTAAGTTGGTTAATTCAGTGAAAACTTAAACCAATTAATTAGCATAGGTGGTACCAACATTTAAAAAGATTAATTTTGCCTCGCTCATGGACGCAAGTGCTTGTATAGACTTGGGATGAGACGAGAAGGCCTGGAATGGCAAGATCATTATCTTGTCCCTTCGAAAGATAATTGATTCCGCATTGGGTTGCATGTGGGGCCGGGAGTCGTTAGAGGTTACCAGGATATCCCGAGATGGGGGCCGGGACCTAGGAAGACTTGCCAAGATATCCCATGCGACATTGCGATGACACTTCTTCTAAGTCAATATTATGTTTGTATTTGTGATGTGATTATTACTTCAAATCTGGAAGCATTGTAACCTTTGTGTCATGTGATGTCATGTTCGTATCCTTTTCCAGTTGAGTAATGTTCCCTATGTTTAGAGGTTGTTGGTCTTGACCTAAAACCCTTGTTACTATCTCCTAGCATGGGCAGGTGATCCTTCGGGTATCACTTGGCTGGGTGGAACGTGCACCTTACTCCGTTGTTTTGGCATTGGCTTATGTGGACGAGACTTTCGTGTTGGAGAGCTCGTGGGATCCAGTTGCTACCTTGGTTTCATTTATGTTGGTAGCTCTTGTATTTTATTTACCCCTCTTTGTTATTGAGGTGGAAATTGTAATAAACAATCATGTTAAAGATTTACCTCATTCTGGGAATGAGAGATGTAATTGTAATTTTATAACTTCTATCATTGGTAACCATGAAGGATCTCATGGTCTTAATGAAAATCTCATGTATGGAATGTATGTGCTTTAATTAGTTAAGTGAATGTTGTTAAGTTTCATTTCATGCATGTTGTTTTAATTCGTGTTTTTAAATAATCTTTGTCTCGTAACCTTAGGGGATTGTTGGCTTGGTGTTGTGATCATACATGTATTTGTATTTAAACAAAAAAAAAATTGTGCATTTGTTTAGTAGTTTGCAACTTCCCCTAGGGTTGTGTGGCGGTGCATTACACATGGTATCAGAGCCTAGGTTTAAACATTGGGTACTCTGGGATTATGATGAGCCCATTAAGCTTTTAGTTGTTTGGGTTTTATTTGTGTGTTGTGCTTAATTCCTTTTTGTGTCTGTATAGGATAATGCCTCCCAGGCGTGGAAGAGGTGGGGGTCGTAGACGTGGCCGTTTAGGCGGTCACATGGGGGAACAGCAAGACCCACCTCCACATGATCCACTTGTTTTTGACCATGAGGAGCAACTGGCTTCTCAGAATATTCAGGGAGATGGCAATTAGAATCTGGATCCACCTAGGATCGAGGATGCTCAGTTGTGTCAGTTGTTAGAGGAGACCCTTGCTCGCCTTGGGCCTAAGCAGGAGGTAGAGCCACTATTGGTTGGAGAGAGAGGTACCAGTTCACTCTGATTCAGAGGTAGCAGCCCATATGAGGGATTTGCTTAGAGCACGACCACCCACTTTCGATGGATCAGGCAGTGGTTTGGAGGCAGAGACATGGCTCATTGATTTGACTAGGTGTTTTGCTATGCACCCATATGGGAGCAACACTCGAGCTAGGTGCACTATCATGCACTTGAGGGGATTTTCCTCCACTTGGTGGAGATTAGAGGAGTAGAAGCTCCATCTGGATATTGGTACTCTTTCTTGGGAGTTGTTTCTAGAGCAGTTTCAGGCTAGATTTCTTTCCGAGCATTAGAGGCAGCGTCGAGGGGATGAGTTACACACCCTTCGACAGATGACTATGTCAGTAGAGATGTATGAGCGTTGTTTCTATGAGCTCAAACAGTATGCGGGCATAGGTGATGACGAGGGCATGTTGGTACAGCATTTTCTCAGGGGCTTAAACGCCCGTATCAGTGGTGGAGTGCGGGTTTTTGAACCCAAGACCATGGAGGCAGCGGTCGAAAAGGCCAGGCTCATTGAGGAGAACCTGGCGATGGCCTTAGGTGGTCATGTAGGAGTGTAGGTGGGCAATGGTTCAGCAGCTGGGACTAGTGCTCGAGGAGGTCAGCCTCAGGGAGGTGCACCTTCAAGAGCTCAGCAGGGTCCATCTCAGAGTGGTCAACAGTAGGGTTCCTAGGGGAAACAGAAGGGTTTCTAGCAGAGGCAGGGGGACAGGAATTGGAGGAGCATGAGACGCTTCAACTCTAAGCAGCCAGCGCAGAGTTCTCATTCATCTTTCAGGGGTAGTGCGCAGTAGTCTAGCGCACCACCTGTAGGCCAGGGCTTCGGTAGAGGCACTGGATGTTTTGCGTGTGGCCAACAGGGTCACATAGCGAGGATGTGTCCCAATAAGGGCGCATCGGGTTATTCTCAGGGACCAGCGGCGTCAGAGCCGACTATAGGAGATGTAGGCTGTGGGCATCGAGTTTTTGCAGCAGTTGACAACCACCAGGCAGAGCACCAGGGTACAGTCGTTGAGGCTTATGGTATGTTGGGGGGTAACCCAGTTTCTATTCTATTTGATTCTTAAGCATCTGATTCCTTTGTTTCTTCATCAATCATGACGTGATGTAGACTGGATGCGGTAAAGCAGGTCGATAGGTGGCAGGTAGAGTTAGCTTCGGGTGCAAAAGTTGCATCCCTTTCCCTTGTGCCAGAGTGTAGGTTAGAGGTTGGACCACTCCAGACTACCTTGGACCTACGTGTTATTCCATTGGGTTCTTATGACGTCGTCATAGGAATGGATTGGCTAGAGGCTCATAGTGCAGTCATTGATTATCGACGTAAGTCGATTAGATGCATTGGGGCATCTGGTAGAGAAGTAGAGGTAGTGGGGGTTCAGAGGCCGATCTCTTTGAGGATCATCTCAGCTATGCAGTTGAGAAGGTGTGTGCGGCAGGGTTGCCAATTGTTCACTGTTACTGTGGATGATTTGGGTCTAGGAGGTGGAGAAGAGAAGGTTTCTCTTGATAGTCACCTCATCCTTCAGGAGTTTTTTGATGTCTTTCCAGACGAGATTCCAGGGATGCCTCCTCAGAGGGTCATTGACTTCAAGATAGACTTGGTACCTGGATTAGAGCCCATTTCATGAGCTCCCTATCATATGACTACTCAGGAGCTGAAAGAGCTTAGGTTGCAGCTTGAGGAATTGCTAGAGAAGGGTTTTATTCGCCCTAGTGTTTCTCCATGGGGAGCACCTGTCATCTTTGTGAAGAAGAAGGACGGTTCACTTTGGTTATGCATTGATTACCGGTAGTTGAACAAAGTGACCATTAGAAATCGGTATCCTCTTCCTAGGATTGATGATCTATTCAATCAGATTAAAGGTGCTACCATCTTTTTGAAGATTGATCTCAAGTCAGGATATCATCAGCTTCGAATCTTCGAGTCAGATATTCATAAGACCGCGTTCCGAATGTGGTATGGTCACTATGAGTTCACAGTTGTGCCATTTGGTTAATGAATGCACCCTCAGTGTTCATGAGTCTTATGAATGGGGTATTTCGTACATACCTTGACAGGTTTGTTCTTGTGTTCCTAGATGATATTTTGGTATACTCTAGAACAATGGAGGAACATGAAGAGCATTTACGACAGGTATTGCAGTGTTTGCAGGATAATCAGCTGTATGCTAACTTGTCGAAGTGTGAATTCTTTAGGACTGAGGTTCAATACCTTGGTCATGTGATCTCTGGGGAGGGTATTTCAGTGGATCCTACAAAGATCCAAGCGATCTTAGATTGGCCTGCACCCACGAATGTGGCAGAGATACGTAGCTTCATGGGGCTAGCTAGTTATATACAGGCAATTTGTGCAGGATTTTTTGAGGCTAGGGCATCCTATCACCTCACTTCAGAGGAAAGGAAAGAGGTTTGAGTGGTCTGAGAAGTGTGAGACAACCTTTCAGTGTCTTAAGAGGAAGTTGACCAGTGCACCTATACTTGCGATACCGGATCCTATTGGGGACTTTGTAGTTTGTACAGATGTGTCCTTGGAGGGATTAGGTGCAGTATTGATGCAGGAGGGTCGTGTCATTGCATATGAGTCACGGAAGCTCAAGGATCATGAGCTAAACTATCCTACCCATGATCTTGAGTTGGTAGCAGTGGTTCATGCATTGACGAGATGGAGACACTTCCTTCTTGGGCATAGGTTTGAGCTACATAGTGATCATAGGAGCCTTCAATATATCTTCACGCAGCCCAACCTTAATGCTAGGCAAAGGCGATGGATGGATTTTCTCTATGAATATGACTTCGAGGTGAAGTATATCCAAGGGAAGGAGAATGTGGTTGTAGATGCCCTCAGTAGGCGAAGGCATGAGATAGCTGAGTTGACTCTTATTGTTGATTTGCGGAGTTGGATTCTTGCTACCCTCCCAGCCGACGGTTGGTATCAAGATGTTAGATCGGTGATAGAGGCAGGAAGACCCCTTGAGGGTAGATATTCAGGATACTCTTTAGATGATGATGAGATATTGAGACACATGGGACGCATATACATTCCCCCATCATGTGAGCTTCGCACTTTGGTCATGACTGAAGCACATCGTGCACCTTATTCAGCCTATGCAGGGGTGAAGAAGATGTATACAGATTTGCGTCAGTTATACTTTTGGCCAAGGATGAAGCAAGATATTGCAGATTTTGTGTCAAGGTGTCTGGAGTGTCAGCGGGTGAAGGCCGAACACCAGCATCCAGTAGGGCTTTTGCAGTCACATTTAGTACCAGAGTGGAAGTGGGATATAATCTCATTGGATTTCATTGTTGGTTTACCCAACTCCTCGAGACGACATGATGCAATTATGGTGACGGTGGATAGGTTGACGAAGGTAGCACACTTCTCACCTATGCGCTCTTCCTATACCGCATCATCCATAGCTAGAGTGTTCATGGAGGATATAGTGAGTTTGCATGGTATTCCACGTCAGATTATCTCTGACAGGGATCCAATGTTCACCTCAGCTCTATGGACGTCATTACAGCATTCGATGGGAACACAGTTGAACTTTAGTTCAGCTTACCACCTAGAGACAGATGGACAGACTGAGAGGGTCAATCAGATCCTTGAAGACATGTTGCGTATGTATGTGATGGACCAGCAGACACGATGGGAGGACTATCTCTATTTGGTAGAGTTTTCCTATAATAATGGCTTTCAGAGTTCTATCAGTATGGCTCCATTCCAGGCATTGTATGGGCGACCATGTCACACTCCCTTGAGTTGGGATCGGCTAGAGGACAGAGTAACTTTGGGTCCTGAGATGTTGCATGATATGGAGCAGTAGGTGGATAGGATTAGAGAGCACTTGGTGGCAGTGCAGGATAGGCAGAAGAAGTATGCGGATGCGCATAGAGTGGATCGTCAGTTTTCCATAGGTGATAGAGTCTTCTTGCGTGTGCGTCCACGAAAGAGTCCAATCCGTTATGGAAAAGGCTCTAAGTTGGCGCCTCGCTTTGTTGGACCCTTCGAGATTCTCGAGAAGATTGGTCCTGTTGCTTACCATCTTGCTTTACCGCCCAGTCTCTCGCGTGTGCACGACGTATTTCATGTATCAGTTCTTCGGCCGTACCATCCAGACATCTCTCATGTCCTTGATTGGAATGCTTTGCAGGTAGAGGACGGGCAGCTAGCTTTGAAGCCCGTGGTCGTGGTGGAGTGCAAAACGCTCGCTCTTCGAGGGTGAGATATTGATCAGGTCAGGATCTAGTGGGATCCCAGGGATGACACATCATCCACTTGGGAAGATGCAGCTAGGATGAGGGAACTTTATCCCTACTTGTTTGCAGGCTTCCAGGAGTAAGCCTGATCCTAGGGGGGAGGATGTAACACCCCTCCATTGTATTCTTTTGATCGAGCAATGTTCGTTATTTATGTTTTGCTTTGTCAGCACGCTGGTTATAAACTTGATTACTTTGACCGCTAATTGTAAGCGATGTAAACATAATGTTTTGATGTGATGGTACGTTAATCAGATGATATTATTGTTTCATGTTATGAATTAAATTAGCAAGTAGGTGAATTATTGATGCTTTATGCTTTGATTATACCATTGATGTTTAGAGGCGTCAGTTAGCGATATTGTATTGGTGAAGGGGATGGGATCACATCACTCACACGCGAGTGCCCTGTGATTCCGCGATTTCCTCTTCACGGTGTGTTTTAATATTTTTTTTTATATATATGCATGTTCGACACTCGTGTTGTCTGCAGGATGCAGGTACAAGACATTGACTCCACCTGATTCCACAGGTCTGAGCATGTCCCTTGTTCAACAGAAAACGATTGGGAGATACTAGCTTGGTTTTCTGTGTCGGGACATCACCCTAGCCATAGTGTGTCGTCGGGTTGTCAGTTGGGATAAGTTATCTTCCTTGTCATCTTGTCTCTCCTTGCTTGCGTGATTAAATTTCCTAGTGAAATGGTGTTTGCTTTATTTAAATTTATTGCAAAAATTCATAAAAGAGTGCTTATTAATTAATTAGTTAATTTAATTCAATCGATAAAATAATCTAATCATGAATTAGATTTATTGTTGATTAATTAAATTAGTTCAATTGTGTTAGCATTATTAAATAATGTGACAAAAAAATATAGAAGTTGCCTTGCATTCCTCTTGAAATAAAATTAAAAATGATTTTTGTTAAATGTAATTAGCAAATTCAATTTTGTGGATAAAAGGGAATTTAATTGACATTTGGGGTGCAAATAGAATTTTGTTTTAAATAATTATTATGCATTTGAAATGGGAAATAGAATTGTTTTATTAATTTTCAAAAAAAAAAGAAAATATCTAAGTTTGCAATAACTTTTGGTGGGTGAACCCAAATTAGGGGTTTGACAATTTGGAGAAGGGCATAAGGAAATGCATTTTCTTTTTTGGAATTATCTTTTTTAGAATTTGGTAATTTTGGAGAGCAACAAGAAACTTGGGAATTCTTGGAGAAATTGTTTGAAGAAGGATTGAAAAGATTGGTTGAAGCAAAATTTGAAGGAGAGCAACCTCCATTGAAGGATTCAAATAGCTTGGAGAAAAACAAAAGGTTCCATGCTTTTCTTATTATGCAATCTCATTTTAAAATCCTATTGCTTTTTGTTTGAAATGGTTCAATCTATTAATGGAATTCAAACTTTGATTGAAAACCCATGAGAAGATCTTCATTTGAACTTGAACAAAAGAACTTTCAAACTTAGTGAAAACCAAAAAAAAGAAAATGAAAAAACTATCTATGAAAATCTTGAAAACAAGCATGGAAATTCAATGGTTTTCTATGAAAGTGTATTTGCTTGGAAAAATCTCAATTCAAATTGTGAGAAATCTTTATTTTATTGTGTTAAATCTTGCAATTTCAATGGCAAATTATTGTAATTCTCATATTGTGCATTTGCACAATCTGGGTATGGAAAATAAGTATTTTCACAGTCATTTATTATGACTGTGTATATGTATATATATATATATATAAATATATACATATACATATATGTATATATATATATATATATATACATATATTTATTTGTGAGTTGTTTATACCAAAATGAAATAATATGAAACTGTGTTTTTTTTACCGTTCTGGGTTTTACCCAGAATTTTCGTTTTTACCAGTCGTCGGCGTGTGAAAATCCGCATGGCGGATTTGTTTTAAAGGATGGGCTAAGTGTATTGGGGGAGGGTTTAAACCCTCGGCCGCCCCAAGAATGGCGACGGCCGCCTGTGGAGGCAGCGCCGTCGCTGCCTACACAGGCCGCCGCCCCCATTCATGGGGGCTGCGTCCCCTGTTCAAACAGGGCGCGGCCGAACCCTAAGTGTGGATGGCGTTTGGTTATGAAATTTACTTTTTTTAAATTTCATTTATTATATTTATTAAATATAAAACATATAACATATTTTATATTATATGTTTTATATTTAATATATATAATATGAAATTTGTTTTCAATATTTTATTTTGTCAATTAAAATATAATTTATATATATATTTAATATATATGTTATATATAATAATTTAATATTATTATATAATATATATATTATAATATGTGTATAATATATTTTAATAAATGCTTAAGTAATTATCATGCACATTTAAATATTAATTATATATATATATTTTAAATATATATGTAATTAGGTATATATATATATCGAGTGTATATATATATATGTATATCTGATTATATAGATATTTAATAAATATATATGTATTTTTAAATGTGATTTATTTTCTAAAAGAAAGGAATATTTAAATTATAATGAGGTATTTGTTAAGGGATAAATGAAAATTGGGTTATGAGAAATCATTGGCTATCAAAAGAAAATTGATTTAAAGATATTGTGTGTATTGCGTCAACAAGAATCAAACAAACATTCAAACCCTTATGTGATTGTGCAAGAACATAGTTTATTTAAATTGTTTAAATGCACTAATGCGATGAATGATTGGATTTACGAAATCCGAAGGTAGATTTCCTTATATTGTTTGCAAGCTTTCTTTCATCATGGAGTGCTTATTCTTGTTGGGTTTTGAGTCGGATCTCGTAAGTCTTCCAGATTGAATCGTCTTTATGAGTTTTGGGGTTGTCAGCATGTCAATCAACCTTCTTTGCCATGGGTAGTGCGTACGTGTGTCCAGTGTTATATCTGATCATCTTGGGCAGGTTTTGTCTACTTCATGTTGTGTTTAGGGATTCATTATCCCTAGGTCGTACTTGAGTACCCTTTGGTGGTGGCATAGTTCCACGTGTTGTCTTAGAGAAGTGGCTTGCATTGAGGGCCGACACACAAAGTGGTGCCAGGAGATCTCAATGTAAGTTGGTTAATTCAGTGAAAACTTAAACCAATTAATTAGCATAGGTGGTACCAACATTTAAAAAGATTAATTTTGCCTCGCTCATGGACGCAAGTGCTTGTATAGACTTGGGATGAGACGAGAAGGCCTGGAATGGCAAGATCGTTAGCTTGTCCCTTCGAAAGATAACTAATTCTGCATTGGGTTGCATGTGGGGCCGGGAGTCGTTAGAGGTTACCAGGAGTTCCTGAGATGGGGCCGGGACCTAGGAAGACTTGCCAGGATATCCCATGCGACATTGCGATGACACTTCTTCTAAGTCAATATTATGTTTGCATTCGTGATGTGATTATTACTTCAAATCTGGAAGCATTGTAACCTTTGTGTCATGTGATGTCATGTTCGTATCCTTTTCCAGTTGAGTCATGTTGCCTATGTTTAGAGGTTGTTGGTCTTGAACTGAAACCCTTGTTACTATCTCCTAGCATGGGGGGGTGAGCCTTCGGGTATCACTTGGGGTGGAACGTGCACCTTACTCTGTTGTTTTGGCGTTGGCTTATTTGGACGAGACTTTCATGTTGGAGAGCTCATGGGATCCAGTTGCTACCTTGGTTTCATTTATATTGGTAGCTCTTGTATTTTATTTACCCCTCTTTGTTATCGAGGTGGAAATTGTAATAAACAATCATGTTAAAGATTTACCTCATTCTGGGAATGAGAGATGTAATTGTAATTTTATAACTTCTGTCATTGGTAACCATGAAGGATATCATGGTCTTAATGAAAATCTCATGTATGGAATGTATGTGCTTTAATTAGTTAAGTGAATGTTGTTAAGTTTCATTTCATGCATGTTGTTTTAATTCGTGTTTTTAAATAATCTTTGTCTCATAACCTTAGGGGATTGTTGGCTTGGTGTTGTGATCATACATGTATTTGTATTTAAACAACAACAAAAAAATTGTGCATTTGTTTAGTAGTTTGCAACTTCCCCTAGGGTTGCGTGGCGGGGCATTACAAATTAACTATACTTGTTTGTTTTTTTATTCTTAAATATTATGATAGAAGGTTCATCTATACGCTATAAGTTTAATAATAACTAGTTTCATTTAATTATTATCCTTATTCAACAAATTTTATAAATTTTGATCTCAGTATTGGATAGGTATACAATTGCATAGGACAATGCTATTAGAGTCAAACTGAAATGTTCCTTGGCCTAAAATATATTCGTGATGGCTCTTTGATCTTCATTATTTATATATGCATTTTATAAATAATGTTCAAGTCATACTTAAAATCATTTTGTTTAAAATTAATTGATTTATATTATACATGTTTACATCTTTTGATTGAAACATGTAGCTTCAAAATGTAGCTAATCAACCAAACACATTGATATTCAATTCATAGTTAGAAGAATAAGAGATCATATCTACTCGTACAAGCACCAACCTACTCTTATATTAATAGGTGGACCTAATCATAACACTAAACAATCAATCATTTAACAAAAGTAGACATGAAGAAACTACAAGACTGAAACAAACATCCACAACATAATGAAAGAAATACATTTTTTATGAAATATGCACTGTAAACTTTACAGACAAAATATATATAGAAGAACTTACAACATTTGTAATAAGAAACAAATGCATGCAACAATTAAAGGTGTCACTTTTTGAAGGCATGTTATCATGATTCCAATAAGTTATATTCAAAAATAGTGAGAAGTAAAACAATAAATTTGGCATTCTATATAATAGAAAATATGAAAAATCTAAAATAACTCCAAAAATCAATTTGAAAAGTCAAATCAAGGTTTTACTTCAAATATTGAATTGAACTACCTAATGTGTTATTTTTTTTTAAAAAAAATTGCAAATTGTACCATGACTGACTGTATTTGGGTGCATTATCACAATCCATGAGTTCTATGAATATCATATTCTAAAACATGATATAGGATAGTAAATAAGTTTTATATGGAGAGAAATTGACTATTAATTGTATCTCTATAATAGTTCATGTCACAACATTTAGCTTGTAAAATCATAAAGATAAGAACAATAACAAAAAGTTATTTCCACATTGTAAACTACAGAAAAATAATGTTATCTTTACACATTTCAAAAAAATAGTACTTGTCAAGGAGAATGGACGAGAGTGTGAGTTCAACTGCGTGTCTGAAATATGAAGCAGGTAGGATCGAAGGGGAAGCTGGTTCTGAAGATGCAAATGGAGAGGATGGAGACTCAGAGGATTTTTTCTCCTCTTGTATTTTTTTTTTGAATATTTTCCTCTGGTTCGAAGGAGGTTTTGCATATTTTTGGTGTTTCGGTGTCCTTTGTTCAAGCTTCTCTGTCTAGATTCAATGGTTGTTTCTGTTTGGCTTTGTGTGCCTCTGCCTACAAGGTCTTTTTAGTTTTGGGGGATCATGCTTGTAGATTCCACCCTAGTGTGGTACCTTATGTGGTTTCTAGAAAATTATTTCCCTCGTTGAGGGCTTCACAAGGTTTTGGTATTTTCCCTATCTATTGCTTGTTTTTCGAGGGTGAAGGTGTGCTTGGAGTCACACGTAGCCTTATGGTTTTTCGGGTCTTAGCTCTCTATTAGGTAGAGCGTTGCATGGGAAATAATTTTTTAGGTTCTATCTATAGTCCCTTGTGTGTTTTGTGCTTTATTTTTCTAAAGGGAGTTTTGGACACTTCTTTTGAAGCTTGCTGGATTAGATTGATGCCGGTGGATTTCCATTTCCTGGCCAAGTCCGTGGTGCAGTTTATGGATGCCTTGGTTTGAATTTGGGAGATCTTTGGTCCTTTAGGGAGGTGAATGCTAACTATTTTCTCTATTCTACCTCTTGGTTGTAGGTAGTTTTATGGTTTTTTCTCAGTTATGAAGAAGGGCTCCTACCATATTTCCTTGGAGGTTTTAGGTTTTTTCCCATAGAGGTGGTGTTCTTCTTCTTCTATGCTTGTCACTACTAGAGTGATGTGTATTTTTCTATTGTTTGCCCCAGCCTTGGTGGTTCTAGGTGTGGTTAAATTTTAGCATGTTGTCTTTGTCACCTCCTTGATTCTTTCCCTCTCGAGGGTTGTGTTGGGTTTTATTTTTAGAGAAGTTTGTCTACTCTTTTTAAGGGTGGTGTTGATCTTCATCTTCTTGATGTTGTTATCTTGACTCTATGTTGGATCTTGATTTTGAAGATCCTGAGTGTGGTTACTCCTTCTAGGGAAGGTGTTCTCTTTTTGTGTTGGTGCTCGAACCCACTATTGGGCTTTCAAGGGTTTGGCTTCTTCGAGGAGAATTACTGTTGTTATATCTTAGACTTGTGGGTTTCATTGAGTTATATACCTTCGCTCTCTATCCAGCTTCCCCTTTTGAAGTGGGGTTTTCTCCTATGGAGGTGGAGAATGTTCTTTTCAGCTTGGCTTAGGTTTTTATTTTTATTTTTTGTTTCTCCTATGCAAATAAAGCTAGAGTGGTTGCTAAGTGTTTACTACCCTTAGCTCAGATTTTCTTCTTTTCTCCTATTAAGGTTTATATTAGTTGGTTTAGAGTTCTTGCTCATGTCACTTTGGTAGTGACTGTCGATTTTAGGAGGTTGTTGGCTTATGTTGGTTCTTTCCTTCCCTAGAAGTGTTGTTTTTTATGATTTGGTTTCCTATTGTTGCTACCTTCTTTCTCATATGGAGGTGGAGCTTGGGTTTGATAGTAAGGTGGTATTTATTGTGGAAAGGGATTCTATTTTACCTTTGGTTTATTTTGTGTTTGATTCTAGAAATTTTGGATTTGTTGCAAGGGAGTTGTGGCCCTTTACATTCAATGTTTTAAGCTGAAGAATTTCACGGGTTTTCCCCTTGTCTATATAGGGTGGTGTTATCTATATTGGTCTCTCTTGTTTTGCTGCCTCTATTTTTTTGCAGCTTGTCTATGTTATTCAATTTCATGTTCTAGTCAAAAGCATGGTTAGTTTATTGTTCTTTTAGACTCGTTGTTGGTGAGTTTCACTCTTTATAGTTTTCTTATTGTGCTATTTATAGGGAATGATGGTTGTACTTATCTTTAAATATATATGGATATTTATCCATCTTACTCTATCCAACTATTACTCTTCTTCTTGGATATGGAGTTATTAGATTATTTGGCTATTTGTTGTATTTTTCAAGTGGTTTAAATGTAAGTCTTGAGATTAAATTTTTTATGTTTCTATCAATTATCAACCTCTTTCTATAATAAATGGTGGTATGTGCAAGAGCTCAAGATTAACTCAATACCCAAGACCACTTGCAAAATAATGAAAACCTTTTATAAGAGAGTACATGCAAGAATATGAGCTTGCTTGATATTAAGACCTATCAAAATGATGATGAGGTATGAATTAAATTACATTTGAGTACAATGAACTTCCTTGTATAGACAAGGTGAGGAATAGGATTGAACATGATTGTGACATGTGTCTTAATCCTATGAGATGAGATGACTTACAAACTAACTACCTAGGAATCATGCATAAAAGCTAGATAAGATAAGTTCTACAAAAGATAACTAAGACTTCTAGAAAGAATCTTATATCCTATGTAAACTTAACATTTGAATAAGTCTCCTAAGTCCCTAGTAAGATAAATTTCCAGGTACAAGACATTAATACAGACCAATACCCCTCTTAAGTGCAAATTATGAAGAAGATTATTATGCAAACAATGCAAAGAATGAAAAAATGGGTCTCAGATACTAGGCTATTTTAGGTACCCATGTACAAATGCAAAAGAAATCTCTCACAAATGAAGAAAAGGAGAAAAACCAGTGGTACAAAACTCCTCTCCAAAAGAGAGAAAGGAAAAATCAAGTGAGGAAGGATAGAGAACTCCATGATATCCCCCAAGTACACCATCCATCACATAGATACATTACAATCAATAGCCCCATGCATAAGAGGGAAAGAAAGATCCTATGTATCCCCCCCATAATGTGTAATCACCTACAAAAATGGTAAGTTCTTCAAGAAAAAACATCATCCAATATAGACAAACAAATTGTCTCCCTTTTGGAAGAAACAAAACCAAGTACAAATGCAAGAATGCTTCCCATTCCAAATAGGAATTAAAAAAAGGATGAATGAATATGTATGATGATGATGTCTTTGAAAATTTCTCATGTGTCTCCTTTACCACTAAAGATAAATATGCTACAATCAAATCAAGTACATGCCCAATCAATGCAGAAGGTGACAAACTAGGATGTTGAAGAAACTAATATTGAACAATATCCAAAGATAAAGATGGTTTTTCAATAGTTATGCAATGAATGTCAAGAGGGGAGAAAACCTCTCAAATGTGTCCTCCAAATCTGAAATGTGAGACTCCACAAACAAGGATGCATGTTTGATAAATAGGAATCCCAATCAAGAAGACAATGAGATACTTGTTGCAATGAATCATAGACAAAAGATGTATAGTCCTGTTAAATAAGAATGATAGGAGCCTCAATCAATGACTCTGCACAAGGAACCAATGAAGGTGAAGGTACAACAACTGTCTTTGAAGGAGAAGAAGAAGCATTTGAAGAAACCTCATCATCCTCATTTGAAGATCCAAAGTATTCCAAGTCTGTTACAAACTCTTGTATAGTAGTATGATCATAGCGTATCCAATCTAAAAAATGAAGAGGCAGAAGACAATCTAAAATATGATCATTTGAGAATGGTTGAGTATGAGAATCTCCATATATATCCCAAATTTCAGTCCAAATATTATGAGGATAGTCAAAATGATCAATAACATTCAAAGTGGCATCATCAATATGCATTGCAATAACTCCTAAGACATGATCCCTTTTGTGATTCCAAGCAAATTTCTTACTATCAGTACCAGGAGGGGAAATAATATTATATAAATGTGGCAACAAATGAAGGGATCAAAGATGTTTTATGATGCCATCTCTCCATTGTTTATAGTTTCAAATTTTCAACATAATAAGAGTAGGATGAAATGAAAACCCCATAATGACCTATGATAGATCTCCACAATTACAAAGACATTAACCTTCAACAACAATTAGAAGCCCTCAAATCAAAAAATACAACTAAAAATGAAGCCCCCTCACAAAGATAGCTTCTCCAAGAGACATGATGTCCAAGTTATGAATTAGAAAGAAAATATGCAAAAATATGAATAAATCACACTTGGGGCTGAATTTGAAAAATTACATGAAATAAATAAAGGAGCTCCTAAATACCTTCCAAATGCAACTTGAATCACGAAAATCAAAGAAAATAGGAGAAAGTTGTGAGATCAGAGGTGCAAAGGGAAGATATGACTTTAGTTGCCAATAAAATGTACCTACAACAAAATCTAGCAAAAATACTTGCACCACTATGAAGTACGTAGAACCAACTTCTTGTCGTTATCTCATTTGTAGAATTTTGATATTGTGGAAAAAATTTATGGAAAAATGGAAAAAAGGGTTGTTTGAGGAGTTGTGCAGGCTAATTAGTGTCAAAAAATAAGCCAACGGGGGCTGGCTCCTAGTCATCAATATGACCATGTGCTCTATAGGGTCAAAAAAGAGCCTTCTACATGTGGTGGCAGTGGGGCTGAGCTTTGGTAGCGGGGAGGTGGCAGTTCTTGTGCTCCACTCCCTAACCCAAGTATGACCATGAGAAAAGCTTGAAGATGCATGAAGGGGGCTTTGACCGGGGCATAGGAAAACAAAATCCTACTGACAAACATTTGAATGCCTAACAAAGACTGTGTAGCAATTAATAAAAGCATCAAACACTGCATGATGTAAATGTGACTATCAAAGTCACTAGGTACGCAAACAAGGTTTGCCAACATACATAGGTGCCAATGAATGTTCCCAACAACTCTACAGCTAGCAGAGTACTGAATGCTGCCAGGAACTTAATACAAAAACAAATACAGTCCGTTGTAGACAATATTTATAACCCCAAGTATTATCTTTAGAAATTTTCCCAATCAAATTTTTGAACACCTTAGCCCATAAAAAAAAAAATTCCCAAAATACTATATACTCAAAAATATTTAATAAAATTATTTTAGCCTAAATATTTTAAAAAGCCACCAAACATAGAAAAATATTTATTTTTTTATTCTACGAAAATCGTACCATACTCAAGGGGTCGTACAACCTACCCGAGTAAGAAACATTGCCTCACGAATAGTTGATGCCGAATATAGGCATGTATTATATCATTATTTGTCTCTTAGGCCTTTTGAAGATGATGGTGAGGTCTATTCGGGCCCAAAGTGCATCAGAAGCTCTACAACCTCTAGATTTTGAAAATCTTCAAACCCTCATAATTTTGACAAAAATGTCATATTTAGGTGAAACAAAATTTGAGATATTGACTTTCTCAGCTGCCCTAAACTCAAATTTGAGGCTAGATTTCCTCCAACATGAACCAAAATTGACCTACCATGAAATCCCACACATAGAAAAACCCTCAAATCTAGCAAGTTTTTCAAGTTTTTCTGATTCTCGGGTTTACCATATGGTGCAAGGGAAGAGCATAATCAACCTTACTAAAAATAACCTAGATCTCTCACTAGCAATAGCTCAACCCTCATATCTAAGAAGAGTTTTTGCAAGGCTTGGTTGTGATACCATGTAAGAGCTGAAGATTAGCTAAATACCCAAGACCATCTATAAAAACAATGAAAACCTTCTACAAGAGAGTATGTAAGAATATGAGCTTTCTTGATATTAAGACCTATCAAAATGATGATGAGGTATGAAGTATATTATATATGAGTACAATGACCTTCCTTATATAGGAAAGGTGAGAAATAGTATTGAAAATGATTGTGACATGTGTCTTAATCTTATGACATGAGATGACTAACAAACTAACTACCTACGAATCATGCATAAAAGCTAGATAAAATAAGTTCTAAAAAAGCCAACTAAGACTTCTAGAAAGAATCTTATATCCTAAATAAATTTAACATGTGAATAAGTCCCCTAAGTCCCTAGTAAGATAAATTACTAGGTACAAAACATTAATTCACACCAATAGTATGCATCATTTTTCTATTATTTTGATAGGTAGGGTAGTTAGTGATAAAATTTATGAAAAGGGTGGAAGAAATGTCTTCTTGTTATGTCCCCCTTATTTATGGGAATATTTTTTTTCCCTCTTCTTCCCCTAGGTCAAATGGAAAAAGAAAGGAACTTTGCAGAGCTTTGTCTCAAAAAATACATGATTTTGGTTGCTACAATCTAAATCTTAATTTGTGTGACAATGAGAGGGTGACTATGAATCACAATCACACTAGTTCTTTCAATGAATTTCCTTTTAAATTTATTAGATTTGTATAGTTTGAATGCCTAGAAAACTAGAAAAGATTAAAGACAAATATTTGAGCTCACATCTTCCCTTCATGATCTCATGAATAATTCAAAAAAATTGGTTTTTCAAATTTATATGGAGGATGAACATCATTGCCACATTATAGAACATTTTCCCTCTCTTAATACTATAAAAACTAATCTTAGATGCTCTAATAAACTCTACTTGGATATTATGGAAACTTTCATTGAAGATTTTTCCATAGATTATCACATCAAATTCATGTTAGATTATCTGATGGGGGATAATCATTTTATTCTCTTTCTTATCTTATGTTGACTTTTGGTATCTGAATGTTTTGAATAACATATCTTTAGTTTTAAAAATGAAATAATTGGTACTTGTTAGCAGATAGGCTATATATAGTGCAAAATTTGAGTATGAAACAAGTCTCACATCTGCAAACGACTTTGAGTCATTGCAAAACAAGTTTTATCTACCATTTAATCATAAATCAGTTGTTGTTTGATGCTAAAAGCCTCCAAAATATCAAGTGAAAGCCTCCAAAATCTCACTTATCATGTAAAAGCCAAATAAATATTGATTTGTCAATTGGATGGGAGCACTCTATTTTCATTTATAGTATGTTTTGCCAATTTGATCGTAACTTTCATTTTCATTTGTTTTGATTTATGTTTTAAATTTGCATACAAATATTTACAAATTAGATAATACCTAAATTTTTTTGGAAAAAATCTTGATTTGTCTAAGTTTATTTCTTTTCATTATTTAACACTTATTATTAATTGTTTAATAACTTTCAAGGATGTAACCTTGAACAAAACAACGAGAATAATAGATAGACAGGATAAAAAAACTGAATAATATATCAATAACTTTAGGTATAATAGTTTTAATGGCACGTGTAATTCATCGATAAAAATTCCTGTCATGCAAATCCACAAAAGATCTTTGTCTGTCGTTGAAGATGAGGATACAGAAGTCGCTTGTCAACTCAATAAATTAAATAACTCTCCAAGATTGTTTTATATGGCAATAACCAAGACTGTATCGTAGTTTCAATAAAAGAAAAACTGGGGCTCGGTATTCTATAACAAGTCAATGCAATAGATCAATTACAAAATCTTGTTTGGATGAAGTAAGAATTATCAATCAAGAGGAATCTGAATATAAAGACAATGCGAACAAACCAAAGAGTTAAGTTGAAGCAGGTGATGGGTGGACCAGAGAAGCACTGTGGATTCATCATTGAATTGAGACAATACAGGCACACCCATACACTGTGGGGCCAAAAGCCTGCGGACAGATTTGGCGATTCCTACAAAACAATGCAAGTTATTCCTGCAAAAACAATGCAAGTTGTCTCTTATTACTGTTATATAAAACTCACATTAGATTTATTACTGTTATTCCTGCAAAAGAATGCAGGTTGTCTCTTCTCTCGTTTTCGTTTCTTTACACTGTCGTATTTTGTTAAGGCTTAAACAGTCAATATACCAGTTGTTAACATGTGAAAATTAGTTCTTCATACGTAATGGATGCATTGTCACCAAAGCACCCATTGTTCACGCGCAAGATGACGCACTTACAGACTATAATATCAAGAGAAAATTTAGGGTTGTTGAGTTTGGGAAAGGGTGTAGGCTTCAGCTATAGTCAACATCACTGCTCAACAGCCCCTGTGAGTTTGACGCTATGCGGGATAGCGGAATCTACGCTGACCTGCACATACTTTGTATTTTATTGTGGTAAACTCTGAGAGTAGATTTCTGGCGGAATAAACGGGTACTTCTAGAATGTTCGGTGAACAGAAAAGTATGAACGCAATCTTCTTCCTCTTTTTCAATCAGAGGAATTGAGAATTTAGTTCAGTGATCTGGAGTTTAGCCTTTAACAAGGTAAGTCTCGAAATCTCCGGAACAATGTACAACGGACCTGCATCTACATCATGAACAAATTGGACCCATGACTTGGACTACTTAAAATGACAGTGGAGATCAATGAGCTAACCCTAAGATTCTTTTTCAACTCATTTAGATGCTTCTTGAAGTAGCTAACAAGAGATTAAAGTAGTACAGGTTGACCATTGTATTGGTATGGATGATTTTATTGGCTCTAGGAAAATTCATTACCAGCAATTCATCGCCATGGGAAATTCACCTACGGAAAATTTACTGCCAAATAAAATTCATCACCAGCAATTCACCGCGGTTAATTATATTTTTAATATATATTTTGAAAACTTTGATTTACTAGGTGAATTTTCCATCAATGAATTGCTCGCAATGAATTTGTGATATGCCTTATTTATATGAGATGGGTTTTCCATATTATTATTTATATTATATGAGTTATTGAAGATTGATTTGAAATTATACATAAATTTTTTTTTTAACAAATATTAATAATTGTAATATATTTATTTGATTGTAAAATATTTGTGATTTTTTTGATAAAGAGACTCTTTTTATTTTTATATGAGCTTTACAAAATACATTAGATCACTTTGTTATTAAAAGAAATTCACAAGTATTGATCAATAGCATGATTTTCAATTTTTTTAAATACAAAGTAAAAAAAAGTTTCAAATGAATCAAATTCCTAATTTAACAAAATGTATTTTCAATATAATTTGGGTTACTTAATATAGGTTTTCCTTCCAACCCTTGTGTGGGAGAATTTTTGGGTACCCTTTAAAATCTCATTTTATTGATATCATGATTTTCAACTAAATAAATATTTAAAAAGAGAGAATTATAAAAGAAAGACAATAAAACAGAAGAGAAAACTTTAAAATCAAAGAAGAAAAGTAAAAATGAAATATACAAAATAAATTTATAAAATTAATAATTAAGATGTGGAAACTTAAGGAAACAAGAGGTAATGATTTTATGTGGGGTTTTGATTGAACACCACTTTGGTCCTCTCCATATGGTCAAGAATCTAGAGTAGCATGTTTATTACTTTGTGTGTATCCTTCCTTCAATCTCTATATGGTGAATGTCATTCAAATTTAGTTACGAGTCATTTTCAAAGTGTTGAAAGAGAATAAATTATAGCTCTAGGAGAAGTGATAATCTAGTTGTAAAAAAAGCTAGCGAAAGAGAATTTCTAGATATTATTAGATGGTTTCATCCTTAACTAATTTCATCAAATAGGAAATTACAAATCCTTAATACACATATGGTTTCTTAGAATGTGTGGGGAGGAAAAGAGAAAAATAAAAATAATGTTGGTTATATTAAAAATGCAATAAAGAACCTAACACCACATCCAAAAACTAATTTAAATGTTGTACAAAATGCATTTGATGTTGTAGAAATCCTTAGTTGTACTTCTATGTTCTTTACTAGTTTAAGTCCTTGCATGCTTTATTTAGGGATTTATATTATATTAATGACAATTAGATACAACAATATATGTAGATTTTTTCATTTTCACATTATCATCAAAATAATTAAGGTCTGTGTTAAAGGGAAACAAGGAGATACTGACAAATCTTTGTACCCCTTTCCAAGTTGCATTCAAACTTATCCTCCATTACTTCCATGCACCTATCCACAAACTCCTACAAATTGGCAAGGGAAGAAGCCCCTTCGTGCTCATTTATTACATTTATCAAAAATAGGGAGATAATGACAAAGTTGGTGATGAATTTATTTAAGAAAATACTTATGAAAAAATTATTGTTGAGATCCTAGCTCTTCTAAGGAGAATAAAATATTGAGAACTTTTGTAGATTCAAATATGGTTGAGATTGTGGGTGACTGAAGTAGCCTCACCCTAGCTCCTTCCTTTTCAGGGGGATTTCCATATAAAATAACATGGAATTTAGGCTTTGAAAATTAAGAAACTATAATTTTTGAAAGGCATTAGGAGGCTTCGTATTTTTATCCATGATGAAGACTTGATCTTTTAGAAAAGCATAGCCATTTTGAGATTTGTTTTATTGGTAGGTAAGAACACCAATATGTTTTATGTTGATTTTAAAAAATAATACAAAGGATAAAGCACATTATGTTTTCTATAAGAAACTATATAGAACATAACATGAGCTCACATTATGTATATTGAATATATGTTATAACATGTAGTTATTTTTGGTTCCTTAATTCAAAAGTTTAAGAATCCTAGATATAAGACTTGTATTTTCAAGAAAAAGGATTGGAGCTTTCTTTCGGCTCCTGAAATTGTTTTTCCAACACAATAATAAATTCAAACCTCATCCTTACCAGCTTTATGCATTTTATAAGAAATGTTGATGAGACCACCACCAAAATGTCAAGTTGCTTCTTAGTTTTCTAGTCATAATATTTTTAAATATTTTTAATAGGTTAAGTTATTTTTATTTATTTTTAATCTAGTGTCTTCACATTCTACAATACACATGTATTAAAACTTTTTTATAACTTTTAATTGCTTATCCAACTTTGAAAATTTATTTATGAGTGTTGTATGCTTTGTTCTATAAACATTAAAAAAAAAAAATTATATTATTTTGTCCAAGTATGTCATGCACAAGCTTATTGATATATTTTATAGGATGCATCCACATTAAAAATATTACAAAAAAAAATCAATTAAAATATGGGAATTACACAACTAGTAAATCTCACTCTTCACTATATTACTACCAACCATTTTTGAAACTACCAAATTCGATAAAATAATAGGGGTTGTACACTAGACTCTATGTTATATTTTAGTGGTAAAAAGTGGAACACTTTTTCCGTTTGCATGTGTACAATGTTGACCTTCTTAATATTAACCATTTTTAAAAACTTTAGTAGTTTAAAGACTATATTTAGAATGCTACAATTCTTATTCTTATCATATATTCAAAATTTGAATGTATGCATCTTGAATTTTCAATCCAAGTTAAATTTTGGTTGATTTTAGTTAAAAAGTCCACTTTTTACCTCCATTTTCTCCCCCATTTACATGCACTTTCCCTAGCACTAAATTCTACATACGTTATTCTAGCTCATTATAGTGTGTTGCTACCCAAAAATTAACAACAAATCAAAGATGCTTGAATTCAAAAAAAATTATTACCCTTTATCACTTTTTATTTTCTACCCTCGTGATGTCTTCCTCCACCCTATGCATATATGTATGGCCATATATGTTGTTCAAAGCATCAAAATATTTTCCACGGTGGACTAAAATAGTGTTACTATGTATTCGCTTTTCTCCTTCCACTTTATATTCTACTCATTCACTAACTTGTTTAGCTAGTAATGAGTTGTTTTTAGTGGTGGGCCTCTATTATTTTGGTGACTAGTTATTGGCCACCAAGTGTGTTGGATGCTAATTATAGGTAGTCCTAATATTTTCCAAATGCCTTGTCATGTTTTGCATAAGCATGGTGGTGAGTATTTTGAGGTGGGTGATATGGCATAAGTGGTAGGATATGTAGGCTAATGTGTCAAATAGGAATTGGTTTAGAAAAATTATATTGGAAAATAAGGTGGTCCAACATGGTTATTTTTATACTTCATTTGAACAACTTACATATGTAGCTATAGATTTGTGAGGGTATATTATATTGAATCTTTTATTTTGGGCCACTCAGTTGATATTTACCATGTTATATGTTTAACAAGCTTGGTATTTGTTATGGCTTGGAGTAAATATGGTGATGTATGGTTGGTCCCAACTTAATAGGTTACAAGAAAAACAATGTGTGTTTCCCAAACCAATGGATTGGCATCACTAATCTTGAAAATGCGGGAAAATAATATCTAATTTGTGTGTTTAATTTATTTAGAGGCAACATAGCATGGTATAAAAGGATTTGTTAAACTAATAGTATAAAAATATTTACATAGGAGACAAGTGGGAAAGAATAATAATTTTTTATTGGTCCAAGGGAGAAATAAGTGTTGTGTTTATGGGGTTGGGTTAGAATTTCAATTAGAAAATATGATAAGGCCATGTGATCCATAATAGTTAATGTGACTGGTGTGCTCTCATTTGGCAAGGAATGACATCGATGGAATAAAGAATGGGCTATATGGTAGTTCATTTAAGGAATGATTAAATTAATAAAAACTGGATGAGAAACTCCACATTACTTGTTCAATCATCTACCATTAATCTCCAATTTTGATCTCACATCACCTAATTTGTAATGGTCATGGTACAAGGTATGGTCTTAGATGGCTTTCTAAGTGAGTGAAAGATTGTTGTGTTGCCCATGATGGTACACTTGGTGGTTTGAATAGTGTTATATTCTACTTTAGTTGTGTTTAGTTTTATTCATAAAAATGCTTCTTTGTGTGTTCTCATATGTTTAAATACCATGGTGTCATAGTCTAGCTAATAATTCTAAGGAAATATAGATGGAAATTTTTTCATTTTTTTTTCCTATTAGTTAGAGACCAACAAGTGAAACATTGAGGTGGAGCCACACACACAACATTAAATTATAAGGAATTGATGCTATTTGTTGGAAAATTTATGGTGGACCATATTCGCATGTGTGGAAAAGATTGACATATTTAGTCAAAGGTGATTAATAATTTAAATGAAAGCTATATATTCAATATTCAATGAAATAACTAAAAGGTAAATAAAAGTGCATGCATGTTTTTGATTATCAAAAAATAAGTTTTGAAGGGTTTCTGAAACCGTATGCAAAAAAAATGTAGCACAAAATATAAGACAAAGAAGCTGCCCCAAAAGACAAAAAACTGATTAAACCACAATCAACCGACCATTAGACCAACAATAAAAAAGTAGGAGAGATGAAAAGAACAAAGCAACAAGTAAAGAAGATCCTTTAAAATCCTTTCTTCCTCCAAATATTTGGTGATGACCTTGTTGTGCATCTACATGACCTCTTTAACATCCTACATCGAGACAACAAAACCTTTTTTGGTTTTTCTATGAGTCCCCACACTCAGCCCTACCCCAAGATCATTAACCTATTTCCTCTTTTCATTATCCACACCCACAACATGCTCCCCCTACTCAATAAGAAGGGGCTTACCAATCTAGTCCTTAGCTTTCTCATTTAAGAGCACCAAAGCCTCCATTATGGTCTGAAGAGAATCCTTGCTCAGATTAACCAAAGTATAGAGATCCTAATGAACCATTTTTAGCTTAACAAAGTTCTCTTCCATTTTGTTAATTGTGGAAATCATGGTCTTAACCATATTAAAGACCAAATTCAACTCCCTAGTGCTTCTTAAAGTAGAAATGTTGCACCTTGCACAATCGTGTCCCACTTACCATGTAAATTTTTCACTTCCTAAAGGAGCCACATAAATAGATTGAAAAAGACATCTAAACCTTCCTTCACCAAGCTAGAGGCCTGATTAATATCCAATGATTCCTAGCTCAAATCCATCCCCTGTTGAGAACCTACAAGGAGATCTTTACCCAAATTACAAGTAGGAGGAACAAACTACTCTTTACCTTTTCCCACGGAGATAGAAACAATAGGGGACACATTTAGATCAACAAAATTATGAGAACACTTAACCTTCCCCACTTCAAAGGCCTTCCTAGCCTCACCACTCACCTTTATCCTTTCTAAAAAATCTAGAAAAGGATCCTCAACACCCTAGAAAATAGCATCCCTCACACTAGCAGACCCTAATCTTGCACTATTCCTCCCACCAAAAATATTATCATCCTTATTTCCCTCCTCAACTCCACAAAGGATTTTACGTTTCACAACCGAAGGGGAGGGCACAAACTCCATTTAAAAACCTAACCACCTTTCCTAACCTTTGAATAACTTTTACTCTTAGTCGTACCCAAGGGGAGTTTGTTCAACGGTGATCCCACAAAATTGGTTTACAATTCTGTTGAGGAAAGAAAATCCCAAAAACACCCCCATGAAGAAAATGTCAAGTTTTGGGGGGTTCACATGAAGGGGGGGTTTTCTCTAACCTAGAATGGGTATTTGAACCCCCCTTCGAGCGAACCCTATTTAATGATGGGACCCTCATTTTGCACGTTTTCTAGAATGGAAACAAAGAGAAAATTTGAAAAAAGGGGTGTTCGCTCAAACCCCCCTTCGAGAAAACCCTCCTTCGATCAAAATCTCAAGGGGGGTTCGCTTGAAGGGGGTTCGAGCGAACCCCCCTTTTTTTTCCCTTCTCCCCTTCTTGCACCAAATTTCTTCAAAAAAAATTCCTTTTGAAGCTCACGTTGAGGATGAACATGGAGGAAACTTCAGAGACCCAACTGCATGATGGTAGTCCTTGAAATGAGCTATCCATTGAATATAATTTTAATATATTTTGGTTTTATTATGTATTTATTTTAGTTTAATTAAACATAAGTTTTTCACCAAAAATCAAGCTCTTTGTTCTACACATGTAGAAAAATAGTAGATTATCAAGGATTTTTTTGAAAACATATGTTTAGGCTAGGTAATTATGTCCTTAATCTAGTAAAAAAATGAATTTTGATACATACAAAAAATGTTATGTTGTTTACGGTCCACCTATGTGTAAATTGTAATTGGTTTGACTTCAAAACTTGATTAAGAAAAAAATATTCAATAAAACACTATGAAACCAAATGAGCTTGTTAACTATCGTAGTTATAATGCTAAATTTGAAAAAAATAGAATTTTGTCCTTTATAGAAAAAAGTTATGTTGTTTATGGTGAGCATCACTCCTTCAAAATGGTGTTTATTGATAAAAACTAGTTTTTGAAGGAGATGGAAAAAGAAATGCAATCTGATTCAAAATATATATATATATTTAGAATGTATAAAAAAAATGTCATAAATCACTAGTTCACATCATCTTCAATGTCCATTTTGGCCAAAAATTGTAAACTAGTATTGTGGGATCACCCACTCCAAATCAATATGATAACCATAAATCTAGGTAGGCGAGTCCTCCTTATCATCAAACTCTGACTCGCTTTCAACTTCCTCCACCTCAACAAAATCCTCACTAGTGTCATAAGTCTGAATCCTTGGACTTATGAGCTCTATTGGGAACAGGAGTTTCAATGGCATATCTAGACTTAATATGTTCCACAATTAAAAGCATCAACCCTTCATGTAAAAAAGGGTTATTGGAATTCTTTCTAAATTCCAAAATATCGTTCTCTATAGACAAGAGTAGATAGAACAAGAAGGAAACTAGCTTACCATTGTAGAAATGGTTAATTAACATGAATTGATTCCCATAAATGGTGGAGAATCTCCCATCTAGAGTGTAGTAGTGCATGAGATCCATTGCCACATCCCCCCAGATAGGTTTAATGGAGGTCTTGTCAAAACCCCCATGTGGTAGCTACACGATTTTGACCTTCTTTTTATCCCACAAGAAATTCATCCTCGCAAACACAGACATTTCCTTTTCCCTATAAAAATTCCTACTCTACATGGAGAGACCAATAACTTCTGCAATGAATTCCTTAGTAACAATGACATCAACCCAAAAAATGCTCAGGACATGGTTGTTCCAAGCATTCACAAACTCCTACAAAATCTTAGAAGCAAAGCTATGGATTTTTTCCATAAAAGAGGTGAACCCCATAACTCAAAAATCTTCCAGACCTCATCATTGGCCTTAATATCATCACATGACATAGGCTCAGTTCTACACCTCTCAACCCCCATACATGAAAGCATAGACAAGTGTAGAGAATTGTTGAAGAATAACCCACAAAAATGAGGAATAGAAAATGCTAGAAGGAAAATAGCACCCAGAAAGTGTACAACACTAACATTCTAGGTACATGATTTCATTAAGTCCAAATTTTTCATGAGATCATAGCTCACATACCCACGTTTATCAAGACATATTAAGCCTCTCATATGTCTAATCAACACAAGAAGGCAATTTTGAAGCCACATTCCAAGGACATTACATCCTAATTTGTCCCCCTTCATAAGATGCATGCGAAGAAATCTCATGATTAAGCAAAGATATGAGATCAACGGGCAAGTGATCATTAGATTTCCAAGACCTAGTCGAAGAAACCCCCATGTTTTCCAATAAATCAGCCATGCCATTGGCCTCATGATACACATGGGAAATGTAAAGTTCTTTGAAAGAATTTAAAATTGCAATAGATTCTTCAATGAGGTGTTCAATTGACCAAGAGGGAGAGTTAACCCTTTTCAAGCAGTTAATGATATTCAAAGAGTCTCCTTCCAACCATACTTTAGTCACACCCTTCTCCTTGGCCATTTTTAACCCATGATAGGAAAAATTGCATGCATGTTAATCATTTAGGTGTGAACCATTAATATTATTACGAGTAACTAGATTAATTTCCATTACACCAATGTTTCAAAGGTGTTAGCTAAGATAAGGTGCTTTCATATATATTATAAGGAATATTGTGAGTATATAAATATTTTTATAAAATAGAGGAACAAAAGAAGGAAATGCATAATTAGTTGGATGAATTGATGACACATAGAACCAAATAGAATATTTCATTTAGTGTGTGGATTATCCATTTACATGGCATACTCTTGTGTAGGAAAATCACACATATGAATTAATGTGTTCTGTAAAGAAAGAATTATTAGAAATATGAGAGGACAATAAAAAAATTCTTCTACAAAGAAAATATCAACCAAGTGTTTCAAACATGGGTTATATTCCTACATTTATGAGAGCTAGAGACCAATAAAATAATATGATACAAGAAGTGCATATGTACATGATTTAATTTGGATCCTCTCCTATTTTCATATTGAGAGTTCCACTCCATTGAGAATTTTTTGGTTGAGAGATAAAAATTAATTAAAGACAATGGACTAGAATAAATAAATTCCTAAGTAGAGAATTGATGTGTCATTCTATGCTTTTATATTTCTTACAAGTTCATCACCATCTATGATCTACGAAAAAATAGTTTGTTATAAATATTTTTCCTTAGAAAATGGATCTTTAGTCAATTTCTTGTATATTGCTTTCAAGAAGGGGACGGGAATGCTGCTTTCTTCCATCATTTTGTGCAAGCTCATCACAATGGGAGTTGTATCTCTTCTCTGGTCAATGCAGATGGGATTCACATTTCTTCTTTGTAGGCTTTTTCTTAGGAGGCTAGACATTTTTATTTTGCTATTTTTTTTGAGGATTTCCCCCTACAGAAGATGAGAATTTGATCCTATCTTGTATCCCCTCCTTGATCTCCAAGGAGAAGAATGATTTCCTCATCTTCCTTATTTATTTGCCTAAATTGGAAGAGGTCATTTTTGGGATGAATAAAGGTAAAGCCCCTAGACTGGTCAGATGGTTTTCCTGTTGAATTTTTTCAAGAATTTTGGGATATTAGAAGTTTGGATTTTTGGAGGTTTCCCAGGAATCTCTTCACAGTAAGAAGATTCTTCATGCCTTGAACTCTACTTTTTTGGTTCTCATTCCTAAAAAGGGTGATGTTGATCAGCTTGAATTATTTCAACCTATTGCTCTCTATAATGTGGTGTACAAAATTATTACTAAATTGATTGCTAAGAAGCTCAAAGTTTGTCTTCCCTCTATAATCTTTGAGGAGTAAGGTGGTTTTATGGCTGGTAGAAAGATCCTGGATGGGGTGGTGGTTTCCTCTAAGGTCATTCACTCTATGGAAACTTCCAAGGAGAATTCTATGTTCATCAAGTTGGATATGGCCAAGGCTTATGATAGAGTTAAGTGGAATTTTTTGCAAAGAATTCTATTAGTCTTTGGTTTTAGTCTGAATTGGGTCAGTTGGACTATGATTTTTGTTACCTCTTCCTCTTTTTCTATTCTTATGAATGGGGAACCTTCTGAGCTCTTCAAGGCTTCCAAGGGCCTTCGCCAAGGAGATCCTCTCTCCCCTTATCTATTTATTATTATGGTTGATGGTTTGGGAAGATTTCTTAAGTCATGGGTTTCCCAGGCCAAGATACAAGGTTGGAGTTGGAGCAATGGGCTCTCATAGCTCTCTCATCTTCAATTTGTGGATGAAACTTCTCTTATGGGGAGGGATCGTCTTCAGGAGGTTGTTTCTTTTAGGTAGGATTTGGATATTTACCTTGTTGCTTTGGGTTAGAAAGTCAATGAGCACAAGTCTTCTATCTTCTTTTTTAATACTCCTTAAGCTATTCAACGACGGATTGCTAATATTTTGAGGTTCCAGATTGGGTCTCTTCCCTTTGTCTATCTGGGTATACCTCTTTTTTGTTTGTAGGAAGCCCAGGTCTTCTCGTAAAACATTTCTTGATAAGTTACATAGTAAATTCAATCAATGGACTCATCGTTGGCTTTCTACTACTGCAAGAGTGACTCTTATGAAGCTTGTTATCTAGAGTCTCCCTATTTACAGGGGTTTTGTTCAAGTGGCTCCTTTGTATTTCTTGAGGGAATTTGATGCTCTCTCACAATAATTTATTTGGAGTGGTAACTTGCAGTTGGCTAAGTGGAGTCTTGTTAAGTGGGATATGGTGTGAAAGTCACAGAAAGAGGGGGGCCTTGGATTGTGTTCTGTTATTTTGAATGGGAAAGCTCTTGTAGCCAAGTTATATTGGGGTTGGTGTACTAGTCAACATCAGCTTTGGGCCTATATTCTTACCCACAAGTATCTTAAGGATGTTAACCCTTTTGATGTTCCTTGTTTCCCTTTAGAAGGAAGGGGAACTATGATTTGGAATACCCTCAAATCGGGGGCTCAGTTGGTTAAGAAGGGGCTTTTTTGGATATGTCATTCAGGTTCTCAAGCTCTTTTTTAGTGGGATTCTTCAAATGGTCATCCTCCTATTCTCTCTGCTTACCCTCACCTCTAGTCTCTTTGCAATCATTTTACTATTGTGGGTTGGAATATGATTGAGCATTATAAGTCTATTCAGAATATTAGACTGGCTGCTAGTCTTAGATGGAAGCACTCCTTAGATTGGCTACCAGGAGGGTCAAAGGAGGATAGGCAAGAGTTGGCTCAAATTCTTTCATCACATGAATGCAATTCCATGGTGGGGAAAGATGTTTTGGCTTGGAGTAATAGTGATTTATCTGGTAACTTGTACTCTATTTCAGTAGGTTATGGTGAGCTAGTTAGGTAGTTGTTTGGGGACTTTGAGGTTCCTTGGTGGAAGAAAGTGTGGAACAAATTTTCTTGGCCTAAGTGCAATTTTTTTATGTGGTTGGTGGTCTAGAACTGATGTCTTACTTGTGATAACTTGTGCAAGTGAGGGTTCCAGGGTCCCTTGATGTGTGTTTTGTACTGTAAAAGTGAAGAGAGTGTCTCTCATCTCTTCTTCCAATGTTCCTTTGCTAGGAGGTTTTGGCACCTTTGGTGGGCTATGTGGAACTAGACTTGATGGCATGTCTCTTCTTTGGCGGAGTTCTTTTCCCAGTGGGGGAAGGCCCCTGTTAAGACCTCTTTTCTTCAAGTTACTTAGGCTCTTGGACCAACTTTTATTATCTAGAATATCTAGCTAGAGAGGAATCATAGGATTTTTTGAGATGTGAAGTTGGTTGTCCAATATTTTTGGTGGAAGATTCTTCATTCTCTAGGAGAAACTATTGTGGCTAAGTGTGATTAAGTTGAGGATATGGATCCTAGAGAGGTTGCCTATTGTACTCACCTCAATCTTCCTCTTCAGAGAGGGGTTGCTCAAAGTGCGGGTCAGATCATGCAAAATAGATGTTGACATCCTCTTTGGAAGATAAATAGGGAGGGGCGTTGGTGTCCTCCTCAAGGCGTGTTGAAAATAAACACAGATGGTTCTTCTCATGGAAATCTTGGTCATGATGGTATTGGTGGTGTTGGGAAGACTAGTTCAAGGATTGTTGAATTTATCTTTTCTACTTATAAGGGTTGGTATACTAACAATGTGATGGAGGCTCTTGCCATTCTATATGTTGTGGAGCGTGGTTGTGCTCTTGGGTGGAGATAGAACATTTGTGAATCTGATTCTCAGGTGGTTGTGTCTTTGCTAAAGAGGTAGCAATTAGAGGACGTCAGGTAGCATTTGGTTATTATTATAAAATAGATTCTTAATCTGTGTGATTCCTTGGATTATGTTTCTTTTTGTCATATTCCTCGTGAATGAAATGGGGTTGCATATTTTTTGGCTAAATGGGCTTCTGATCACTTGCAAGATTGGAATATTGTGGAAAGGAGTCAATTATCCCTGGATTTGTCTAAAAAGCTAGACCAATTAGTTGAGGTTGATAGGGATGTATAATTCCCTTGCTTTGTATTGCTATTTCTTGGTTTTAATAAAAAAATTACCCCTCTTTTAGTTTGTATACTAGAGTTTTAAGTGTAAATTAAGGTATCAAATGTTATGTGTCATAATTTGTGATTTGTTAGCAATTGTTTTGTATGAGTTTTGGGAATGTGTTATATTTAAGAGACCTCTCAATTATTCGACATCTCCATGTTTAATTAAAATATTTTTAGGGATTTTTTAATAGACTTTGAGGTCACAATAATTAGCCTATTGCATTGTTGATTAGTTGGTTGTAGTACTAGTTGTAAAAAAATCTCAAAAAATTTGAGAATACATTTTCATACCGAATATGCAATATTTTTTTCGAGCAAATACAGATTTTTAAAATAGATCTAATTATGTACATGTTTCTGGTATATTTGATTTATAGATATATGCATGTCTAGTTCTTTATTGTAGGCCTACAAGATTATCTTTTCATCCTTCAAATTGCTTCCCCTTAAATCTTAATGAATATGTACCAATATTTAATGGTAAATGATCAAATCTTTTTATTGAATCACATTTTATTTATCCTCCTTGATAGTGTAGGGTAGTTCTAAGGCTTTCCAATATGTATAGTTTACCATTATAAATTATGCCATGTATTTTGTGATCTTATACCTAATTAGTTGATAGGCTATTTCGTTTGAAGTTTCCGCCAGGATTTTCATCAGCCCAGCCGTGAATTGGATTTGTCAGCGCTGGAGATGTTCTGGCCAGCGATTACTTGACCGGGTTTTTTTATTGCACGTGGAGCTTCATATTTATGTGGGTTGGCAGTGGTGGAGTTGGTGGCCTTGGTAGACAGAAGGTGAAATGTAAGTGTTTGCTCGCGCAAGGGTTAATGCATCCTGTTATGGTTGTACATTGGTGGGGGACAAAGTGAATGGAATATTCAATGTTGCAGTGTGGGAAAGTATACTTTGATTAAGTTGTATTGTCGAAAGAGCCATTGTGGTATTGGTTTGATAGTAAACTATTGTTAAAATTCTCGCCTTTGGCTTTGTTTTTTACCAAATTGGAGGGTTTTAAAATTGTTGTGTTGTGGAATCTATAAGTCATTTTACCTGGGTATTTTGCATAAATGATTAATTTATTGTTCATGTCTTTCATTCTCTGCTCATTGTTCCTTTTGATAGCAGGTTTGAGGGTTTTAACACTGATGTGCTGCGAAATGTGTGAGAAAGTATATTGATTAAGTTGCATTGCCATTGTGGTGTTGGTTTGATAGTAGACTACTATAAAAATCATCACCTTTTGCTTGGTTTGATAGCAGATTGGAGGGTTTTAAGACTGTTGTGCTCTAGAATCTGTAAGTCATTTTACATGGGTATTTTACGTAAATGATTAATATATTGTTCGTGTCTTTCGCTCTCTACTTATTGTTCCTTTTTATTTGTTTGCATCTTTGTCATTATACCCATTTTTGAGACTTCAAAGAGATTATGGCTCTATATGGATGGATTTATTGTAGTTAAATCTTATTTCTTTACCCAAAAAATATGGTTAGGGTTAGTAATTTTTTTGGGTTTCATTTATTGTTTGTAGTTATTGTGCTCCAACATTTGTAAGTCATTTTACATGGGTATTTTGTGTAAATGATTAATTTATTGTTCATTTGTTTCACTCTCTACTTATTGTTCCTTGTTATATGTTTATATCTTTGCCATTATACCCATTTTGGAGACTTCAAAGAGATTATGGCTCTGTATGAATAGATTTATTGCAGGTAAATCTTCTTTCTTTCATCAAAAAATATGGTTAGGGTTAGTAGTTTTTTCTCACTCCATTTATTTTTTGTAGTTATCTTTATGCATCTTTGGTGATATTTCCATGACAACAAATCCTATTCAGCACTGGGCTATTGAAAATCCCAGTGGAAACTTCAAACAAATAGCCTATCAGCTAAAAATATAACGTTGAATAGATTAAAGAGTTATTAGAATAACACTTAAAATCCAGGAAACTATTTTTTTTTCCACGTTGATATAGATTAACATAGGAGTGATTGCATATATATATATGTAGAGGGTTAGTATGAAATTTATTAAGTGTTATTGTAATAGCTCTTTTAGAATTTCTCAATTTCTATGGAAGGTCATTATAACTATTATTTTTCGTGGTTATTTTGTCTCTATGGAACATGTTATGTCTCTTGTATGAATATGTTTCCTGATATTATTTTTTTGTGGACTATTTGAAGTTCCCCATAAGAAAATATTATTCATGGTATTGTTTTCTCCAGTTCTCCATAGCAAACTATTCATTATCGTAGTTTACCTCTTCTATTACCCATATTTTAAAGTTATACTTAATGTGGGTTTTCGAACATCTGTCATATTTGTGTGATTGTTAAGTATTTTTGTAATAGCTCTTTTCGAATTTCCCTTTTTGTCTCAACTTTTTGAAGTTCCCCATAACAAATTGTTCCTCATGATATTCTTTTTTTTAGTTCCCCATATCAAACTCTTTATTATTGTAGTCTGCCTCTTCTATTTTCCATATTTTAAAGTTCTATTTAATGTGGGTTTTCGATCATCTGTCATTTTTAACACTTATTGGGTATTGAATATATTATAGACAAAATGTGAAATTGTATTGAATTCCCCAGTAGATACACAAATACATATATGCATATAACAATGTATTCATTTTCCTAACCCATATTTCAAAATATACATATAGGAAAATATATATATCCATATATACAGACAAAGACCATTGTGGCTCATTTGACAAAGCAATAGGAATTTATATATATATATATATATATATATATATATATATATATATATATATATATCACTGGTGTGTTAATTCATTATATGTCATTGTTGTACGATGGGGGTGGAGGAAGTAAATGCAATATTGAGTGTTGCAGTGTGGGAAAGAATACTTTGTTTAAGTTGTATTGTTGAAACAACCATTGTGGTGTTGGTTTCATAGCAGACTATTGTAAAAATCATCACCTTCGGCTTCATGGTCGATTTCATAGTAGGTTGGAGACTTTTAAAACTCTTTTTCTCCACAATATGTAAGTCATTTTACATGGGTGTTTTGCATAAATGATTTGTTTATTGTTTATGTTAAAATTGTTGCTCTCCAGAAACTGTAAGCCATTTTACATGGGTGTTGCAGTGTGGGAAAGTATAGTCTAAAATCTTCCAAAAAATATATTGATTGAGTTGCATTGTCGAAAGAGCCATTGTGGTGTTGTTTGTCTTCAATATATATATGCATATATGTATCTGTCTATGTTTTGAAGGATTGATTTTCACACACAGTTGACATTGTATGTAAATATATACATATATATATATATATATATATATATATACATATATATATACATATACATATATATATACATATATATATATATATATACATATATATATATATATATATATATATGTATATATGTATATATATGTATATATATATATATATACACATATATATATGTAATATAGATATATATACATGTTTATATGTATATCTATATGTGTGTATGTTTAACTAATAGTTGTTTTATAATTTCCCTATTTGTCTATATTACTGAGTGCCACATAATGCAACTTGAATTTAGTTTTGACAAGGCAGTTGTTACATAGATTGCTTGTCTTGTATGAATATGTTTCATGATACTCTTTTTCGCTCATCTGTTTGCAGCTCCTTGTAACAAATTATTCTATTGTTCTTGTAAGAAAGATTGTTTTCAATTTATTAAATTGTGAAATTTTTGGGTTTTCGATCATGTGTCATTTTCCTATTATTCTTAAGTGTTTTGCTATGATTTGGAATCTTTCCCCAAAATTTTTTATATGTGGACATGTATGTATGTGAAATTAGTTACAAACAACATTCAAAGTGAATAATGCAGTTCAAATGAAGACCCCGATGCAAGTGAAGAAATTGTTGTTACACCAACATACTAATAGAACTTCAGGAACGCTTCAATATGCTCCAAACTGAAACTCTATCAATATCTAAACAAGCTGTAACAACAATTTCTTTGTTAGGACTAGGTTCTTCATTTGCACTAGGCTTGACAAAAGAAATGTGACCAACACCTGAGGCAAAAATATGTATGCATATATATAGACCAAGACCATTGTGGCTCCTTTCAAAATGCAACACCAATAGAAAAATAGAGAAATTGTAAAGGAGCTATTGCATGAAAAATCCTATTCATGGTTGGGCTAGCAAAAATCCCGACGGAAACTTCAAACAAATAAATTGAATAGATAAAAGAGATATTGGAAAGAATAATACTTAACAACCACCAAACAAATTTTATCTCCAATATGTCTATGCTTTCACACTAACCCTGTGCATATACATATATATGCAATCACTCCTATGTTAATCTGCAATTGCTTCTATGTTAATGGGTGTAATGACAAAGATGCACATAGATAACTAAAACGATAAACGCCATATTTGTTCTTACATAGACACGTGTACAAAAATTATTACTTTGTGTTTTGGCTTTTAACGCCATATATTTGTTCTTTAATAGATTTATTCATTTATTCTAAGAATCCAAAAAATCTCTATTGTATTATCACACTCTTCTCTTCGTCAGGTTTGTTTATTTGTTTTTGATTTAAAAATGGTTTGACTAGGTCTTCAATTGCACTATGAAGTAATTCAAAAAAAATTGATATTTTTATTCTGAGCTTCATGATAGGAGGAATGAGCTTGATGCATAGAAGCTTTATGAAATAATTGACATGATTAAGGAGTAGGGTGTCAAGAGTGTGAAATGTTTCATGAAGCCTTTGTGCATCAAGCTCATGCCATGTAATTGATAAACATGAAACTATTTTTCCCTAGTGAACGTGTTGTTTTTGGAGATAGAAATTTGGTCGATTGTAGTCATGGGTTATGTAGTTCATTGGTCAAATATTTGTACATTTAACTGCAATTGATCCTATGGTAATGGGTATAATGGAAAATATGCATAGAGATAACTGGAAGCAATAAATAAAGGACAAAAAGTGTATGTATGTGTATATGTGTATGTATATGTATATGTATATGTACGTATATGTATTTGTATATGTATATTTATATGTACCAAAAAAATTATAAATCAATAACATGTTTTGGACTTCCCTATGTGTTAAACTATGTACGCACATAGTGTAGAAACATTCTAAAAAAAAATGTGTTGCATTTGAATAATAAGTTTAAAATTCTACATCTATGTTGCATTTTCCATTTTTCGTGCCTATATACCCAAAGTTTCCTTATTTTTCCTTGATTCTTTGCTTGCACATATTTTTATGTGTTCTTCCCACCTTTTCAATTATTTTTATCTACATTCTCTTTTCGTTAAAGTTATTGCAGCAAAAAAAGCACTACATAGAAGGAAATCATCTATGAGAACAAGGTTTTTTTTTGCAACTTTGTAATTGTGCAATATATGATATACATGCCTACATAAATCCTTACATGTACTAGAGTAGAATAAACAGAGTCTATTCTACACATTACATTTTACCATGACTCTACAATTATCTTTTTAGTTTATGGCGAACATTTTCTGATCTAGGCTCTGAGCCTCTTTAAGATTCCTGCTAAGTTTGCGGATGACATAGAAAAGATTCAAAAAATATTTCTTTGGTTGGGTGTCGAAGAAAAGAAAATACTACCTTTAATTTGTTGGGATCTGGTGTACAGACCAAAAAAGACTGGAGGATTAGGTCTTAGAAGAATCAGGATGGTTAACAAAATCCTTCTAGCTAAACAAATATGGAGAATTTTCTCATCCTCAGGTGAATGGACAGATATCTTAGCTAGTAAATATTTAGAGAACAATTGTTTTCTTATTTTTCTGAAGGATTCCCATCTTCTTCCTAGAGGTTCAACTTGCTAGAATAACCTGATCAATGGAAAAAATATTGTAGACTCTGGAATTGGTTGGCAAGTTAGAAGCGGAAACCAAAATAGATTCTGGGAGGATAGATGGTTGTTCAAGGAGCCCCTTATAAAAATTGATTCCTTTAGTGAGTGGGATAAGAATTACAAAGCCCATTTTGGTTCTTATGTGAAATACTACATAGTCAATGGAAAATGGGTGGATCTGTGTCTTGTCAGTCAGGCTCTTGCTCCTATTATGTCTTCTTTGTTGGCTGTTAGACTTAGCTCTGATCAGTTGGAAGATCGTCTTGTCTGGATTGATGAACCATCGGGAAACTATTCTATTTCGTCTACCTTCGCCAGGATTACTTCCTCTCAGGGCTCTCCTCCCTTCTGGTCAAAGGCTTGGTTCAAACATTTGGTCCCTAAAATTAACATTTTTTCTGGATCCTTCTCCAAAATAAGGTGCTCACGATTGATAACCTTTGCAAACGCGGCTTCCAAATACCTAATAGATGTTTTCTGTGTAAGATGGAGGCTAAGTCCATGCATCATATGTTCCTTCATTATCCTTTTGCTACCTCTATCTGGGAAAAAATAATCAGTTTTTGGCATCTTTCATGGGTTTTTCCCTCGTCTATTGAAGACTTCTTCCTTCAATGGAAAGCTCCAATTCACAATTATGTTCTCAGGCTTTTATGGGATTTCTCTTTCCCTCATGTTGCTTGGGGTCTTTGGAAAGAATGCAACAACAAAATTTACAGAGATAAAGAAGCTCCGGTGGATATTGTTTTTGATAAAATTATCAAATTTTTGAAAGAAAATGTCAATGCTATCTCCCAGAAGGTTTGCAATTCTGAGAAAGTGGCTCACTCATCCTATGACCTTATAGTTTCCAAGGAATGGAATATAATCCTTGATTTTCCTTTCACCCCTAAAAAAGCCAACAAGGATAGAGAGGGTGTTTGCTGGTCTTTTCCACCTAATGGATGGGTCAAAGCTAACTTTGATGGTGCGGCTAAAGGTAATCTGGGGGCGGCAGGCTGTGGTGGAGTTATAAGGGACTCCTTGGAAACTTTCTAGGTGCGACGGCCACTCCTCTTGGTTCCCAAACCAATCATTTGGTGGAGGCTGTTGGCACGTTTCACATTATAAATTTAGCCCAAAGTCTTAATTTTAAAAACCTTTGGCTTGAAGGTGATTCCAAAAATATTATTTATTGCCTTTGTTGCAAGTCCCCCCCCTCGTGGACAATAAAATCTTGGATTGATGATGCCATCTTGACTCTTGCTAAGTTTGACAAAATTAAAATTTCACATGCCTATAGAGAAGCCAGTGTTGTTGCGGATTTTTTTGCTAATGAAGAGGTTAGGAGTAATGATCAGAGCACTTGGCTAAATTCTAATGATCTAAGTGCTAATGTCCACACTTTATTGAATTATGATAAATCACATGGACAAGAGGCGTTTCATCTCTTTAATGAGGACAGGATGGAGTTATCACATCACAATCAATAGATTGTAAGGGACCGAGCTCAGTTGCTTAGTTTGCACTGTGGCTTGGCATGCTTTGTGGGTTCTTAGATTTTGTGGGACTAGTTCTAGTAAAGATTTTGTCTTTTTCTACCCCACTGTGCCTGCCAAGATGGGTGGAGATAGGAAAAGAATTGAGTCGGGCAGCTATGAGATGCACACAAGAAATGTTAAGGCTTGGAATAAAGTTAAAAGCGAGGGGTTACTTCCTTTCCTTGAGAAGTTCCATGGTTCCAACAGGAGGCTATGGATATTTTTGAGAAAAAATGGAATAATGGGGATCTTACCCTTTTTGGTAGGAAAGTTGAGCTCAACAAAAACCTGATAGCTGAAGTGACAGGAATGTCTACTAATGGGAAAAAAAAAATTAGGGACAGGGTTTTTTCTGACGATGTCATCATCAGATTTCCTAAAAAAGAGAAAGAAAGACTAAATTTGGTGAAAATAGCTAATAGCTACTTTGAAGCCGACACCATAAAATCCCTATGGAGAAAGGTTCTATGGGTTATCATGGAATACATAACTGTGGATGGTCGTTTCACCAAGGTCTATGGTTATCACTTTTCCCTACTCAACCATTTTCGCTACAAGGTAAGGGTTTCTTTCCCCTACTATCTTCTTTGTTCTTTGAGGAAAAGTTCAGATGACCACAAGAAAAACCCTAGAATATTCCCTATTTTGCATACTGGCCTAATTAGATTAATTGTGGAGCATTACCAAAAAAATGCTCATTCCTGCTAATCTGGAAGCCTCCCCTGACTCTGAGGAAGACGATACTGAACCTAGCGGCTCGGGGTTTTTTCCCAATTTAAGTCCAGCTAGAATTGTCCTTAGCCCGCCTGCTATCCATTCTGGCAAGAAAAACCCTAACCCGCTTACTGTTAAAGCTTGTGTTGTGCTTGAGCCGAGAAGTCCCTCCCTCAAAACCAGTTTTGTTGATAAGAATCCCCAGGCTAAAAACCTTGTCTCGTACTCTGAAGATTCCCCTAACTCTGAGGCATCTGGTGCTAATAATTTTGAGCCCTCTACTGACCCGTCGTTGGATAGAATTGCAAGAATTGGCTCCCTTGTTACGCCTGACCCTGCTAATACTTGTTTCAACACTGATAGGGATCCCTCTGTGGATGTTTTGAATTTAGCTAGAAATAATGTTGATATCCATTTCAAACTTTCAAAATGGACTTTCAATGAAATTAATGAGCTAAAGATAAAAGATTGGGCCCTTCAAAGTAAACTGGAAGAGTTGGGAGCCAAGGTTGTGGCAATTCAAAAGAAAGAGGTGGAACAAAGAGATTACGGTCTCAGCAAAGATACTCAGCACCATGCTGGCAAGAACAAAAATGTTGAAATCGAGGTGGAGAAAATAAAAAATACTATCAAAATTATTGTGGAGAAAAACAATCGTATGGCCAGACACAACGCCATCATCATCAATGCCATGACCAAGAAATTGGACAAAGCCCAATAGGGGTCTCTAGTGGTTGATCTGGAGGAAACCAATGAAAGAAACTAGGAGGAGGATGTTGGCATTTCTAAGAGAAATAGGGCCAATTTGAAGAGGAAGGCTCCCCCCACTCCGCAAATGATTCAAAATTTTAAGAAGGGTGTTCATGATATACAAATTCTAGAGGCTGAGACAAAGTCTATCCTGAAGACTCTAGGTTAATTGTGGTTGGTTTTTTAGTTTGACCTTTCTGGTCTTTTGTGGATGGTTGTTGCTTGTTCTGGTTTTTACCTTTTGTGCAGCTGGTCGTTTTTGTTGGACTTTTCTTTCCTATCTTTTATGTTGTAAACTTTGTGGTTTTAAGTCCCTATAAAACCCATTTTACCCTTTATCAAAAACATATCCATCTTTTTAAAGAAGTTACATGAAAATAAATAGTGCAATATAAGAAACCATATATAGAAATAGAAAAAATTTCCCTACTTCGCCATTGTGTGATATATGATATGGCTCCATTAAATTTTTGATGGACCTTGCATATTTTTCTTGCTTGGGGGTTTGGCTAGATATGAATATATTAATTATTCTTTGTTGATGAGAATGTTACTTTTACAAGTGGAAATCTACATAATTGTATTCATGGGATATGCAGCTCATTGGTTAAATATTTGTGAAGTAGATATTTCACTTAAAATCATGCAGATGAAGAAAACAAATGCAGCTATTTTGGCCTGCAGAGGGTGCAAGGAAATGTTAGAAAACTTGTGGCATTTGTGATGACTTTAAAATTGAGATCATTCTCCAAGAAATCATAAGTTATGCTATTTTCCATGGATGGATTTTATAACATTTTTGACTGCATGTTTTGTAGCCCAGGAGTGCTTTGGTGTGCATATGTTAGATTTCCCACATGGTCATCATATCAATTACATGTTGTGTATATGTCTATTTTAGGAGGCTATTTATCAACATATCCATCCTTTTAAAGTTGTTACACGAAAAAAAATAGTGCAATATAAGACATCATATATGGAAACAACAAAATTTCCCCTATTTCGCCATTGTGTGATATATGATATGGCTCCATTGAATTTTTGATGGGCCTTGCATACTCTTCTTGCTCAGGGGTTTGACTAGAGCCCGTGAGGCTTCATGATGTCAACATGGTAGGGAGGAGAATGAGCATGAGTTTTATGTTTTTCCCTTTCACCAGCATACATTGGCTCCTACATATCCACAATATATTGTATTTTGCCGACTGCATTTCTCCATGCTTGTAGAGCTATCTTTTCAACTTCCTAATTGAACTATTTAAACCTTGATCTTTAAGATGATACCTATTTTCTTTAGGTTATGACAATAATTATATGATGTGATTCTAAATGTTTTTATGTAAAGAAAACCTTTCCCATCTCATTAAACTTATAAACAACTAACAAAATTTGAAACATATTGATACAAGATTCAAGCCATGTCCTTTGGTGGTAAATATTGAAGACAAATAGAGAATTGTATAAGAGGTATTAGAATAAGACTAATTTTCTACTAAATATTATAGACAAAAAACCACATTATATACAACTTTAAAATATGGATTATAAGAGAGGGAAACTACAATTATGAACAGTTTGTTATGGGGACCTGAAAAGAACAATATCATGAAGAATAGTTTGTTACCATGAACTTGAAACATATGAGGAAACAATAATATCATGAAACATATTTATAGAAGACATATAACATGTTCCATCCAAACCAAATAACACATACATAGAGCAAAAAAAAATTAAAGCAATGCAAATATACAGGTAAATGTCATGTTTGTACTTTATACCAATCTACAAAATTCTAGAATTTGAAACTTAAAAACAATAGTTATTTTACAACTTCTCATTTTTGTCTACAATATTTAGTGGGAAATAATGTAGCTTGAGTTTTTAATTGACAAGAGAACTATTATATAGATTGCTTGTGTTGTATCAATATCCACTTGCTCATACCAAATTGTTTATTATTGTAGTTCTCCTCTTCTATTCTCCATGTTTTTAAGTTTTATTTATTGTGTGTTGGCTTTTTAATGTTCACTATGGGATGCTAAGGCTTTTGTTTTGCAAATATGAATGTAATTTATTCCTATGTTTTCATTTATATATATTCATACATTTATTGAGCTTGTCCTGCTCTCTGCATGACGTATACCTACATCTTGTTTATGTGATCTCTTCTATTGCAGATGCATTACATATTATTTGTTATAAACTATACAATTGTTTATATTTCCTAATTTAGATATTGTCTACCAATTACACATGTTCACCGCACTAAACTTCAAATTTTCCTTGTGACTAACTATATGTGATTGAAACCATTTTAGATTGAAAACATTTTTAATTGTAACTGCACATCTCAACAATACTAAATAGCTTTGTGATCACATGTTTGGCATGGTGTACAAGCTGCAACTATGTTCTATTTATATAGAAGGTAAGCCTATATGTCCTTTATTCCATCTCTTAATTCATGACTACATGTCAAATTCTTTGTCATAAATGGTACAACTATATATATTTTTAAAAATATATAGCACTAATTTCAAGTAAAGAAAATTCTCAGGTTAATGCTATGAGATTTCCACAATCTATAATGCTTAAGATTTGTTATTTCTGGATATTTGATTGTGTTTCTATTTTTGGATGAAAAAACTCAAACACAATCAAATATCCAGAAACAACAAACTTAGGTGCCCAATATGGCAGGGTGCAGAGTAGGCCTTCTTTTCTTATGTTCATACTACATCTAGTTGCACCCAGAAGGTATGCCTACATTTTATCTAAGACTTATGTTTTGCAAATATGAACGTAATTTATTCCTATGTTTGCATATATATATTCACACATTCATTGAGTTTCCATGCTTCTGATTTTAATATGGTGTCGTTTCTTATTTCACGACTACATGTAAAATTGTTTGTCATAAATAATACAACTATATATATTTTTTAAAATGTATAACACTGCTTTCAACTAAAGAAAATTCTTAGGTTATATGTTCTTGCTTGGGGGTTTGGTGACAGCCCATGGGCCTAGATGACCCGATATGGTAGGGTGGAGAGCTTACCTTCTTTTCTTCTATTCATACTACATCCAGTTGCACCCACAAGGTATGGTTGCATCTTATCTAGGACTTTTATTTTGCAAATTTGAATGTAATTTATTCCTGTGTTTGTATATATATATTTGCACATTCATTTTAGTTCCCATGCTTTTGATTTTAATATAGTGCCCACATTGTTTTTAGTTTGCTAACAAATTGAGTAATTGTATAACAAGAGGTGCATTATCTAGCATTTAGTATTATAGAGAAATACGGAAATTGTAGCATAACTATTAGTATAACATAGATACATATATTTATGCATATATACATATATGTACACATGTATATATATTTATATTACATATATATATGTGTATATAAATATGTATATATGTATATATGTATACATGTATATATATGTAACCAGCACCACAATGGTTGTTTTGACAATGCAACTTAATCAAAGTACACTTTCCCATGCTATGACATTCAATATTCCATTTACTTCGTTTGCCTGCATTTACTTTGTCTGACCCCATAGTACAATAATCGCAGAATGCATTAACCCTCACGTGAGAAAACACTTACCACTCAGCCTCCATGTATCAAGGATATTAACTCCACCAATGCCAACCCACATAATTACAAAGCTCTGTAGTGCCATAGAAAAAAAAAACACCAGTCACATCACCGTCGCTCAAGACATCTACTACACTGTCTATGATTCTTAAGTGTTTTCCGTAATAGTTGTTTTACAGTTTCCCTATTTTGTCTACAATATTTAGTAGCAAATAATGTAGCGTATTTTGAATTGACAAGCCAACTGTTACATAGAATTCCCTGTTGCACCTTGTCTAGACAATGATAGAATTTATGGTAAGCAAGAATATGCTGCAAACTCAAATCTATACATGCATTTCACTAACCTGTTAGAAAAACACTTAACAATCAGAAGAAAATGAGATATGTTTCAAAACCCACATTAAATAGAACTTTAAAATATTGAGAATAGAAACTTGGAAAACTACGATAATGAATAATTTTGCATGGGGAACTGGAACATATTTATATGGGTGATCCCATAATACTGGTTTACAATTTTTGGCCAAACTAGACACTGAACTAATTTTTTCGAACTAAATCTTCACTTTCGAGCACCTATAGCAGCTAAACCGTGAGGAATTTGAAGATGATGCAAACTAGTGATTTGTGACATTTTGTCTGTAGATTCTAAATATATTTTTTTCAATTTTTTTGGAATCATATTGCACTTCTTTATCCATCTCCTTCGAAAACTAGTTTTTTTTCTAGTAAACACCATTTTAAACGAGTGATGCTCATTGTATAACACATAACCTTTTTTACATAAAGGATAATTTATTTATTTTTTAATTTATATTTTTAACTATGATATCTAGTGCTTCCACTTGGTTTCATAGTGTTTTATTAAATATTTTTTCCTTAATCAAGTTTCGAAGTCAAACCAACTACAATTCAGACATAGGCGGACTGTATAACACAAATTTTTTTGTATGTATCAAAATTCAAAAAAAAATTGTTGGATCAAGGACTTCAATATGGTGCCACTCATATTTTTCTTCTTTTTTTATAATCTTCTATTTTCCACATATGCGAACAAGAAGCTTGATTTTCATGAAAAACCACATTCACAAAAAGAAATAAAAATAATATTATCAAAAATTAAATTAATTAAAATTATCTTTTTTGGAAGCTTATAATAAGGACTACATACTTACAAAAATAAATTTGAAATTAATTCATTTAATCCTCCAAAAGGTAAATCAAAAGTGGTTTTTTATCAGCATTTTGATAGGTGTAAAGGAGACTCTAATATATGGTATGGTTTAAAACTAGCGGGGTTCTATCCAAGGGGGTTTGATCTAAATAGTTTGATCAAACCCTCTTCAATTGGAATACTTTAAATAAAAAATTTAAGGCTTAAATAATTATATTTTCCTAAAATTTGTGATTTCAACAAAATAAAAATCTCCAGAAATTGTAAACCAGCTTTGTGGGATCACCCATGTACATATATATAAATATGTATATGTATGTATATATATATATGTATATATATGTATATATATATATATATATATATATATATATATATATGTATATATGTATATATATATGTATATGTATATATATATATATGTATGTATATGTATGTATATATATATATATATATATTTATATATACACATATATATATATACATATACATATACATATACATATATATATACATATGTATATGTATAGATATATACATATTGCACCATAGAAAAAAGGACCCTTTGCTTGACATGGGAATAATTCATGATAAATTGAACTTAATAAGGCCTTGATTTGTTGTTGTGAGGCATTTTATGCATCCACACTAGGCCTTGGACCCTTTCAAATACATTTAACGATGTCTTGTAAAGGTGTTTTAAACTATTGTAAGAGACTTTCACGCTTTTCTAGACTTAATGAACCCATCTTTCCTTAATTCAACATTAAAAAATGTGTTTAATAACATTATCACAACAATCTAAAAGGTTTTTGAAATAAAATTAATGATAAACTAGTGTTTTAATGTGTCTTGCACATTCACATTGGTTCTTGTGCCTTTCTAGGCTATGTGGACCTCATTTTAATGTTGTAAAGTGTATTTAATCACACTTTCACATTGAATTTTGTTGGCATATGGCTTTGAGAGATTGTTTTTGGCTTCTTGTGTTGTCATTGATGGCAACTGGAGTCAGCAATATGGTCTGCAATGTTGAAGTTGCTCCTACCGACAAGAGAAGTAAGAGATTGTAATCTACCAGAAGAAAGTATGAAGTACAGGGTATTCGGTTGATAAGTTAATTTGAATACTCCACCAGATCACTATTTTGAAATGTGGATCCCCAAGGAAGCTTGTTTAGCATGTATGCTATCCTATTGGAAATTTTTGTGGTGTCTCATTAGTTGGAGTACGAATTAAGAGCTTCAGAAGAATGATTTATTGTTTATTTTCTCATTCTGGCTGACCTGTTGCGTATGGTGTGTCGCGGATGTATAAGGAGTATGTGCTTAACTATTTCTTATGTTTGTAATTTTGATAATTTGGGTCTCTACTATATTCTAGCCGACTTGTGTGGGTACGCATTAATTACAATTAGTGATTTGAGCTGACATGGGCAAGAATTTTATATTTTGTTTTGAAGCCGACATATAATAAATTTCTTGTTAGCAGATCTATAGAGGAGATCAAAAAATCATTTTGATATGATGATAGAAGTGAGATGAAGTTGTAAGAAGGCATGTGTGTGTGAAAAAGTGCAAAACAACTATATGGGCTAATTTTAGAAGATCTATTGAGTGAATTTTGTTTATGCTATAGAAGGGTTTATGTAGGAGAGTAGAGCAGAGCAGAAGTTCTAATTGGTTAGAAGATCAAGAATCTGATTGTGTGCTTAATTGGAATTGAATCCAAAGCATTTGTAGATGCTATACTCTCAATTCAACATTTTGTTGTAATATCAAATATATTTTGTAAGGAAGTGAGCCTTCTCTTTTGAGTAGTGAGCTCTAGGCAGTGTGCCTGAATGCAAGTGCATTTCCTTTTATCATAATTTTAACAGAGTATACTTTGTGGATTAACCTCCACCATTTTTTTTCCCCTAACAAAGTTTCCACGTAAAAATCCTAGTGTTATGGTGTTCTTTAATGTGTTTACATGTTTCCTTCTATGAATTCTATTGAGGGTTTAATTATTGTTGGTGATAGATTAAGATCTGATTTGAAAATAAAATATTGTCGAACACTGATTCAACCCCCCCTCTCAATGTTCCTAGTGTCCAAATTTTGTGTCCCAAGCCCTACTTGACCTTTACATCATCACTAATAGGCCCCTATTAACCCATATTGTGCATCTTGAGGCTTAAATTGATAAAATACCTGACAAGGTTGCAATTTAAACCAAGTTATTTCATTATCTCCTGGAATCTTAGCTATCAAATTGGCCCCTATGGGATCCATTCACCATGCATGGTGAATCAGTCCCATTTGGCCCAATTTTGACCTTTGCGTAGGAAAAAAGTGAAATTTTAGTTTATTATTTCTTCAAGTCATCCTATGATGAGGTATTAACGGAAAAATAAGGTGAAATTCCTATAAATATAAGTCTTTTAACTCATTTTCACATCCATTATTCATCATTCATCCACCAATATTTCATCTCAAGTCAAGCAACTTAGGGTTTTAACATTACAAGTCATTCAAGATCACTTTTCAGACATTCAAGGGCATATCCTTTATGTTTTGCTACATACTTTCAAGATCAAACATCATGGAAAGGTAATCAACTCCATAATTCTATGTTTCTTTCCATTCTTTCATCATTTTGGTTTAATTACCTAAAATGGGTTTGACCAAGGCAAAGCCCCCATGCCCTAACATTCAACATTTCTCTCTCTTGTCTTGTGTGTTTACAGACTTAGGACTCTTGGAAGCTTGGAAATCATTAGGAATCAAGTTGCAAGGTTTTTCAAGTCTTCTCTTCTTTCAACAAGTAAAAATATCAACAAAACTCATTTTCAAGTTTATAAATTAGAGTTTCGTAAGTAGACAACTATAGAAAGCTAAAGTGCAGATTGGAAGCTCTAAATTCCACTTTTAAAAATTCATAAATTCAAAAGTGGACTCATTCGCCATGGGTGGAAAATGAGTCTCACTCCAAGGTCAATTTTGAGTTTTCTACATTTTTGGATACCCCTTTGTCAGAAACAGGTTTCAGCTCAGTTTTGCAGAACTAGGACTGATTCACCCAGAATGGCGAATGAGTTCCACCAGGTCTAAAAATCAGCATCAGCAACATTTCAAAAGCAATTTCTAGCCTTCATCAAGATTTCAGGTGCATACTTTAAATTTGGTTCAATTTTGTTAAGTTTTGCATTTATTTCTAATTCATTTTTGCATAGCACAATGTGTTTTCAAACAAGTCACATTTCTTAGGTTTTAAATATTTAATAAATCAATCTTATCAATTAGCTGCATCTAGAACATTGCATTTAGGAATAATTTCATCATATAATCCTTAGTTTGAGTGAACCACCTAGATTTTGGTTGTGGGATCTATCTCTTTTCATTAGGTGAAAGACCCTAATTGAACAAAAGAAACCTAGCATTCCTAGTCCCAAAAATCTATGATTCATTTTGGTGAACCTAATGTTTTCAAATACCTTCTTGTATGATTTGGATTCCTTCATCATATATCTAGCTTGCATTGATCTTGCATTAATACTTGCATGAATTCATTTGCATACTAGGTTTCAAATTTTGCATTCATCACAAGTGCATTTAGGTTGCATTGTTTGCATCTAAATTCATTTCAATTCTTTGAAATTCTACATTTTTCACTTAGTTTTGCATCATAGCACTCAAAAACCATCAAAATCACTCAAAATTTTCTAAAAATTCTATAAAAAAAGTCCATACTGG
>VDFB02109042.1:40238591-40320083 GCA_007258455.2 Sequoia sempervirens
TAAAGTATACAATTTTTAATCCAAATACATAAAAAACACTATTTTTAAGTCAAAATCCATTGCAAACATTCAATTTTCATCAAAATCCATGCTAAACTCAAATTTTCATAAAATCTATCAAAACCACCCAACTATTTAGGTCCAACCCACTGGAGAGTTATCAAACCAATTATAGGGAAGCCATAACCATCATGAGTTTTTAATCACAAGCTTTGATTGTTCATAAGACCGTGATAAAGTTCATGTAATATACAATAACTCTTTTGATCATATTCACTATGTACATGGGATCAAATGAGTATTCGCTTTGGCTTCTACAAACTCGATATAAAGAAGACCATCGAAAGTGTAGTTATAGAAGAAATCAATATATGTAAAAGAAATGTCAAAAAAAAAATATTGGTTTTTCCTCTTTATGATTTTGAATATTAATAATGTTTATAAAGATGGGAAAAATCATTATCATCTTCTTCATTATCATTGTATTGAGCAAAGCTTGTTGAATGAATCGGCAATGGGCTTGTAAATATTTGTAAGTATTGATTAGGTGAAACCAATTTATTTCCTTTGTCATTGGCTATTAGTCATCCAACTGGATTTGATTAGAATGAGGTCTCTTGCACTTGGTTATAAGATGCATACATCTCTTTGTATCATGCCTAGGTGTACGGTGATATTGACCAAAGGATCTTGCATTAAAGTTCAATGGTAATGGTTTAGTTGTGTCAATAGGCCTAATAGGTGGAAGTTGAATCATATTTTTGTTTAACAATTGCAACATAATAGTGTCGAGAGAATCAACAACTATGAAAAAATTTCCTATCTCATGGCTCCAAATTTATATCTAGAGTTATGTTTACGTGAAGTTACTGCCTCAATATTATTAGTGCTTGACATGAATGTTTATCAAGTAATGAATTTTTTGTTTTTCTTTTTAAATGATTGATAGTTGTTTTGAGGCATGACTTATATGATTGACCAATAGGAGCCTATGAAGGGGTGCCTTCATACCAACTAATCGATATTCAATAATCATGAAGGGTTATACAAAAACGTGTTAGGATGGATATTTCATTAGCAATTTCTTATCTTGAATATTAGGTTGTAAGTTACCTATAAACACCCTTTGAATGTCAACATCTTGAAGACTATAGGAGAATTTCAAATAAAGGATTAGCATCATTTCATAAAGTTTTTTATTTTCTCTTTAGGTCCTTGATTACAATGAACTAAATTTGTTAATGTAACTTGAGGACTGATGTTCACTTGAAAGTGTTGGAGGAAATCACTAATGAGTTGTGTAAAGGAGGTAATTGATTGTTTGACAACATGAACAAAACCAATCCAAGGCCATATCTTTCAATGATCTAGAAAAGAGTTTCACTATGAGTGAATCTTCAAAAATAAAGTCTCTACACAAGGTAGTAAAAACTAACAGATGGTTACTTAGGATATTTTTTACCATTGTACTTTCCAAAGCGAGGTATTTCAATGTTTTGTAGTATAGGTGTATTTAAAATAGTGAACATTATTGAACTATGTGTAAGGTATTTTGGATGTTTACTATTGGTTTGATTTTGGTTTAAGTTTGAAATTTGTTGTTGTAATAATGTCATGCTTTAAAAAAGTTGATTTATCACAAAATGTTGTGAGAGTTTTTCAAGTATGGAGGAATGGTGGGATATTATATTTCATGTTTAGGAGGGGTGATGAATATGGAGGTGTTATAGGTGAAGGGACAAAACTATTATAATTTCCACTAGAAATTCCTAAGCTTGAGTTTAAACCATTGTTATATTCCATCATTGATGCTATGACTGGAGGTGTAAAGTTGGGAATAGAAGGCATTATTGTGGGAGAGGAAACTTATTTTCCAAAAGGATTTTGAGCATTAGTCAAAAATTTCGTGAAACTAGCTACCGAAGGAATATTAGAATCTACTATATTAGCTAGGCTACGTAACACTTCTATCCCTTCCTAATCATTTACCAACTTCCCAATGCTATCCAAAAGAGGGATTGCTTCTCCATCCAAAGGTTCAATGCTTAAGAATTGTTGAATTCATTGTAGGTCTTTATCCAATTATTCTAGATTATCATTGGGGACCTTAGAAATAACATATGCCAAGTCCACATAAATGTTAGGTTACAAAAAAGACATGGGTAATGTAGGACTAGGGAGGGAATATAAGATGGATTGGGTAGACATAATACGTTGAGTGAAAGAGTTATAAGAATCAAGCTCAACATTGGCTATGATTGCAACATAGGAAGCCATAAGTCTACAACTACATCTCACGTGGGTATTAGTGAAGTGACACAAGGTCATGAAGCTCATAAATTTTCTACAAGATTCAAAACAATTTAATGCTCATACAATGAAGGGAAAACACAAAATAGTCACAAAAACTAAAATAATTTGCACACACAAAACCCAAAACAACATAAGAATCATAGAGATAGAACTATGATCCAAATCTTTGTCAAAACTGATTGGACAGGGAATTGGCACCCTAGACTGATGAGGTTGATTTTTGTTAAATTTAAAATCTAAAAATGAGATATAGTATCTGAGGATCCTAATTGAAGATGTTTAGGTCTGCCAATAGGAATACTTTTAGAAATGCACAAAATTTTAATTTTATATACATGCAGCCATAATGCCTGATTAAATATAAAAACAAATCAATCTAATTAAAATCAGACAATATAAATGAAAATAGTATAAAAATACCCTAGTTTTTTTTAAAAATCCAACAAAAACCCTAGTTTTTAACAAAAATCTATAAAATTCTCTAATTTTTAATCCAAATACATAAAAAACACTATTTTTAAGTGAAAATCCATTGCAAACATTCAATTTTCATCAAAATCCATGCTAAACTCAAATTTTTCATAAAAAATCTATCAAAAAACCCTATTTTGAAAAAAAATCAACTAAAATTAAACAAATCTAATTGAAAATTTGATTAGAGAAAATAAAAAATCAAGAATCTAACCTTTTGCAGATGGATTTGCACCAAATCAGATATCTGATTTGCGGAATCAACTTTCCACTGTGCGCCCGCCGCAGTTAACCAAATGTTGAATGAAAATGAGTTTTAGTCGGCCCGAAATATATATATATATATATATATATATATATATATATATATATATATATATATATATATATATATATATATATATATATATATATATATGTCTATAAAATCGGATATCCGATTTTCAAATCTAGATTTGGGCTTTGCTTCGGTAGTCACCCAAGCCACATAAAGTCAACTCGGCATTTTCGCGTTTTTGAGTCGTAGAAACACGTATTTTTTTCTCCATTGCCACTTTTTGGCATACCATGATCCTGCACATGCCCGGGACTCATTCGCCACCCTAGGCAAATTAGTCCCTTTTGACCCCTAAAACTTCCCTTTACATAACTGCAAACCCTAATTTTCAGCTTTTTTTTGGTTCCTTTACCTACATCTATCAGTTAGCTGAGTTTCTAAAACATGCATTTCCTTAGCTCTCACTTAAATTAGCTCATTTCATGCATTTCTTAATTGCACTTTTTCATTTACAACATTTCATTTTCAAATTGTTGCATTGTGTAAACAGAAAATTAGCTTGCTTAAAAACTGAAAAATTGCATTTCCTTTTAAGTCATTGCATTGTACATTCTTTCCTTTTTCCTCATAGCATGTTTTCTTTCAAAAGATGTGGCTTTGATTTCATTAATAGTGGATTGTATACATACAACATTCCCTCTTATGAGTTCAATTTTGATTACCACAATGAAGAATTTAAGAAACATGATCAAACCCTCGACACAATCCTTAATATTACATTTCCCATTGGTGTGAATGGTAGTGTAGACAATCATCACGATCATACTTTTCCTTCTCCCGATACCTCTCCCATTAGTGATGAAGGTATCTTGGTGCAAGAAGTTACAAGCCTTGAGGTTTTTGATTATCCATCTCCCCATTCCCCTTTGGAAGATGTTAGACAACATGAACAAGAGATCATTGACACATTCCTAAACATCACCTTACCAAGTCCCCATGGTCATGACATTCAAACTTGTCTATCTCCTAATATCCCTCCTCAATGTAAAGAGGATAGGTTGGTGTTAGAAGACATCCCTATTAAAAATCATAAAACCATTGATCCTCCCTTCCCTAATGCTCTTCCCATTTGGGATAATCTATTTGAAAATCATATTGGTCCTTCACTTGATGCCTCCCCCACTTGTGATGAAGCTACTTTACAAACCTCAAACTTGTATGAACATATTACAAGCTCTCCTAGTAGGGTAGATAATATGGAACAACAGAATGAGACCTTAATGATAATGGACACTCACCTAACACCTTCTCATAATCATCCCCCTCTTCATTATCCCATCATTGATCATTCCCATATTGGCGATGAAGTTATTATGGAAGAACCAAGCCTTACTTGTCAAGAACATGTGGCTTGTTGTTCTCCTAAAAAATCTCCTCCTAGCGAGAATATCAAGATACTAGAAAAAGGAAAACATAATAATGTGTCTTCCTTCACTAAACAAGTGGTTCTTGATTTCCCTTTATTAGACATATATCAAACCAAGACCGTTGAGGTTATGAATACGCAAGTGTCCATTCAATCCCCCTTGATCAATGGTCCTCATACATACCCTGTGGGACATCCTAACAACCCTCTCATTCTCTACCCACCTTCACACAAACAAAAAACTCAAAGTAAACCACAACTCATCCTTTACCCACCATCACATAAACCTTCACCTAAACCTGAACTTATCCTTTACCCTCCTCAAACTCATGTATCGCAGCCACTAAGTTATAATACTGTTACTCATACATATAACACTAGCAATAAGCCGCAACTGCAACCTCCAATCCCTACACCCTTACCATTGCCTAATCCCATCCCACCTAACCCTTTCTTACCAAGTTGCAAGGAGTATGATCTTATCGAGCAACTTAATAATACTCTTGTTAACATATCATTGTGGGATCTTTTTCAGGCATCCCCTCACTATCATAACATGATCTAAACATCCTTACAACAAGTCCCTATCCCTTCTCATGTGCCACCAACTAATATCGCAGCAATGATTCAAGCCCAAAATGTTGACATTGTTTTCCACCAAAGTGAATTCCCCTCTTTGGATGTGCAAAAACAAAATGAAACTTTCATGATCATCACTCAATACAAAACAAAAGGGATCAAGAGAATTCTTTTCGATACTAGTTCTACCCTTAATTTGTGTAGTGTGAGCCTTTTGGATAGGCTTGGCATTGATCAATCAACCATTCAACCTAATTCTTTCTCCATTAAGGGATTTGACAATGTTGAAAAGAAACCGCTAGGGGTAATCATTATGCCTCTTTCCGTTGTAGTGGTCACCTTGAATACACTAATCCATGTTATTCCTTATGAACTTTCATGCAATCTTATCTTAGGCAGACAGTGGATTCATGCCATAAAAGGTGTGCCTTCCACTCTCCATCACAAAATGAAATACATCTACAACAACATAGTCCACACACTTGACACTGATCCTGAACCTAATAGTGTCTTACAACTTGAGAAAAACAAAGCAAAATCCTTAAACACATCAACATCACCTACACAAGTGCAACCCATTCAACAAACAGACAAACAACCACATAGTGAACAAGTCACGATGCTAGATTATTGGGATTCATTTGATCTCGAACATGACTTCATGGATGACTACAAAATCATCCACAAAGATTCCCATAAGGCAAACAACAAAACATTGTCAACACAAAATTTGGATGACCTTTCAACAACATCCACCTCAACCACTTTAGATAAAGAATCAAACTACAAAACAACCTTTGACAAGCACAATAACGACCATCCACCTGATTCCAAAGAAATGAAAAATCTTTATGGAAAAGGTTATGAGCTTATGAAACAACTTGGATATAGTGGAAAAGGATGTGGTGCTAACAAAAAAGGTATCTACAACCCTATTGACACCCTCACACAACAAACAATGCATGGTCTTGGTTATTTTCCTATAAAAGAGATTGCCAAAAATTCACTCAACATCCACAATCTTACACAACACCCTCCTAAATCATCCTTAACAACTAGTGGTCTTGAACATCATCCTTTACCAAACATGCAACACAAAACTACACCTTCACTTAATCTTAATTTCATCTTGCAAAATGTTCATGATTTGAATTTGTTAGATTTTATAACTCCCTATAATGGGGAGAATAAAATCTCGCAATCTAGAGAAACTTACGTAAGTATGACATCTACTACTAAGAAAGATGTATCTTTGATGCCAACCACAAGATCACCTTCTACCATTGATCAAGAGGGAATCTTGTCAAGACTCGTCCAAGATCACATGATTACCCTTCCCCCTAGAACTCGAAAGAAATTCTCTTACAAGACTTCATTATGCGCCTATCATAGAATGAATGAATGTAATGCTTTGAGTCATAAAATACAACATTTTCAAGAGTTTGGCATGCTTCCCTATGTGGGGACACCTAATTCCTCTAATTGCTATTGATTTTCACTCTAGCATGCATTTCATTAATCATTTTGGCTCACCTTTTTCCTTCACTAAGTGGGGGCAAGGGGTTCAATAGCCTTGTCCTCGTATGTCACTTATGGTTTCCTTCTTTGGCTAGTCATTAACCTTCCATGAGTACATAAGATCAAGCTTGGGATGTGGACGACATGCCTTAAGTTGGCTTGCATATGACATACTTATCTTTTTCATGACGTAGCTTATTAGAAACATATGACTTGGCATAGGGCTTTCTGAGTAAGCTCTCATGTCTCCTTCTGCTACTTTAAACCAATTGCTCACAGTACTGGTGTTTGCAACTTTTTTAAAGTGGGGGAATACATCACCACTCACATTTCATTATGCAATTTCTTTCTTCTTACAATGCGTCCTTTTCTTGGTGGAGTCATTGGGCTTGACTCCCTCCAAGATCGTGATACTTATTTTGCACTTATCCTCTCTTGGAGACATTAAACATGATGTTACCTAAGATGAAACCTTGCACGAACTAAGCAAAATCCCTTTGAAAAATCCTTACACTATTTTTCATTAACAATGTCTATGAATGTCAAGCATATGAAGTTTTGCTTACCTCATAGAGCTCAAAAATCATTTTCCTTTGTGGCACCTTACTAAAGTTATTAGGAGGTATAAATTTGGTATGGTTTAGCAAGAAGCCCATTCTGAGGCATGAATTTCCCCATAGCCACCTATGTGTTTTGTGAGTGCATACCAACTAGCGTATGTTTCTCACCCCTTGGATAATTAGAAGTTGTGTGGCCCCAAAGTGAGTATGTAGTGGAATTCTCACCCGATGGAAAGCTAAGAGTTTCATCACCCCAAAGTGAGTATGCATTTTCTTTTCAAAACAAACAATCCTATATCTAATCCACAACTAGCTAGACAGACGATTGAAGCTTGATCGACCTTTTCATTTTCATTTCTCTTTCTCCTAGTTCTTGTCATTGTATGATGATGTATCTTGATGGTTTGAATTAGGATCTTCAATCTTGGGGGATTGGCCACATCCTTTGATCTTTTTCATTCTTTATCATTTACATTTGTACACTCAGATCTCTCTTGAATGTCTACTTTGGTGTGAGTTTGAAGCAAATTCATCCTCTCACTAAAGTGGGCAGTAAATGCACCTTAGGAAAAAGGACCCTTTGCTTGACATGGGAATAATTCATGATAAATTGGACTTAATGAGGCCTTGATTTGGTGTTGTGAGGCATTTTATGCATCCACACTAGGTCTTGGACCCTTTCAAATGCATTTAGCGATGTCTTGTAAAGGTGTTGTAAAGTGTTGTAAGAGACTTTCATGCTTTTCTAGACTTAATGAATCCATCTTCCCTTAATTCAACATTACAAAATGTGTTTAATAACATTATCACATTGATCTAGAAGTTTTTTGAAATAAACTTAATGATAAACTAGTGTTGTAATGTGTCTTGCACATTCACATTAGTTCTTGTGCCTTTCTAGGCTATGCAAACTTCATTTTAATTTTGTAAAGTGTATTTAATCACACTTTCACATTGAATTTTGTGTCCCAAGCCCTAATTGGCCTTTACATCATCACTAATAGGCCCCTATTAACTCATATTGTGCATCCTGAGGCTTAAATTGATAAAATACCCTACAAGGTTGCAATTTAAACCTTATTTCCTAATCTCTTGGCATCTTAGGTATCGAATTGGCCCCTATGGGACCCATTCACCATGCATGGTGAATCAGTCCCTTCCAAGTGGGACCCATTCACCATGTGTGGCGAATCAGTCCCATTTGGCCCAATTTTGACCTTTCAGCTTGAAAAAAGTGAAATTTAAGTTTATTATTTCTTCATTTCGGCTTGTGATGAGGTATTAATGGGAAAATAAGGTGAAATTCCTATAAATATAAGTATTTTAACTCATTTTCACATCCATTCTTCATCATTCATCCACCAATCTTCCATCTCAAGTCAAGCAACTTAGGGTTTTAATATTACAAGCCATTCAAGATCAATTTTCAGACATTCAAGGGAAAATCCTTCATGTTTTGTTGTATACTTTCAAGTTAAATCATCATGGAAAGGTAATCAATTCCATAATTTCATGTTTCTTTCCATTCTTTCATCATTTTGGTTTAATTACCTAAAAGGGATTTGACCAAGGTAAAACCCTCATGCCCGAACATTCAACATTTATCTCTCTTGCCTTGTGTGTTTGTAGACTTAGGACTCTTGGAAGCTTGGAAATCATTAGGAATCAAGTTGCAATTTTTTTCAAGTCTTTCTTCATTCAACAAGTCAAAATATCAACAAAAACTCATTTTCAGGTTCAGAAATTAGAGTTTTGTAAGCAGACAACTGTAAAGAGCTAAAGTGCAGATCAGAAGCTCTAGATTCCACTTTTGAATATTCAAAAATTCAAAAGTGGAGTCATTCACCATGGGTGGTGAATGAGTCCCACTCCAAGGTCAATTTTGAGTTTTCTACAATTTTGGATACCCCTTTGTCAAAAACAAGTTTTGACTCAATTTTGCAGAACTGGGACTGATTCACCTAGAATGGTGAATGAGTCCCACCAAGCCTAAAAATCAGCATTAACAGCATTTCAAAAGTAATTTCTAGCCCTCATCAAGATTCCAAGTGTATACTTTTAGTTTGGTTCATTTCTGTTAAGTTTTGCATTCATTTCTAATTCATTTATGCATAACACAATGTGTTTTCAAACAAGTCACATTTCTGAGGTTTTGCATATTTAATCAATCACATCTAGAACATTGAATTTAGGCATAATTTCATCATACAATCCTTAGTTTGAGTGAACCACCTAGATTTTGGGTGTGAGATCTAGATGTCTCTTTTCATTAGGTGAAAGACCCCAATTGAACAAAAGAGACCTAGCATTCCTAGTCCCAAAATCTACGATTCACATATGCATACATATATATGTGTGTGTGTGTGTGTGTGTGTGTGTGTATGTATGTATGTATTTATTTGTACAGCTCATAGATTATGGAGCACAATAGTTTGAAAACCCTCCAATCTGCTATAAAATAGAGGTGGAGTGAATGATTTTACAATAGTCTGCTATCAAACCAACACCGTTGTGATGCCAAGCAAAAAAAATAGATATTAAATGCACAAAAAACTCTTTTACAGTTTCCCTATTTTTCTATAATATTTAGTGCCAAATAATGTAGCTTGAATTTTGAATTGACAACCCAACTATTACATAGATTGTTTTTCTTCTATAAATATATTTCATGATATAGAGAAATTGTAAAAGAACTATTAGGAAAACACTTTAAGAAGTAGAGATAAATAACAGATGATTGGAACCCACATGAAATATATTGATACAAGACAAGTAGTCTATGTAAGAGTTGGCTTGTGTAATCAAAATTGCTCACATGGGCAAACACTTTCCTTCTGCTTCTGCATATCGATGCAACTAGGTTGACCGCCACCAACGTATGCAGATAGGAAGCTTTGCGGCTATCATAAGCAGTCGTCAACAGTTTGTTCCAAGAAGCTTGAAACAAATGAGGGAAGCTTAGACATACATGTGTATATATAAATTGTTGTTTCATTGTGAAACGAGACATAGTGGTCTTGGTCTATATATATGGATATATATTTATGCTTATATCTATATTTTTAAACATGAAAGGGGGATTTCAATACATACATATATATGTGTGTGTGTGTGTGTGTTTGTGTGTGTCTATGTTTCAGGAAATTCAATACCATTTCCCTTTTTAAGAATAATATTTACAATAAGTGTTCCTTTCTTGCTTGGGGGTTTGGTTGGAGCCTGCGAGGCTTCATGATGCAAATATGGTTGGGAGGAGACTACCTATGTGTTTAGAGCTTTTTCTTTCCAACATCATATTTTTCTTTGTTGTTATATACATGGACACACAAATTCTCTGATGTGCTAGCCTACAAAAACCATTCTCTATTCTATCGATTGCATTTCATATTCTTCCCACAACTCTCTTTTCAACTTCATGAATAGATCCCTTGTCGAAAATTCTTTACCACCATCACATGTACTCAAAATATTCCATTTTATCTCTTCCTATTTAGAACAGATAGTGCTAACCTCTTTTATTTTATATCTATATTGTTTTGTTTATAATACTGCACAGATACAATGGACATTCAACAAAATTAGTCTATTGTAAACTTTCTATTTGAAATTCTTCCATGGTCCAACAATTCAATCCAATACAGCCTTTCCTTGTTAAACACCATCAACAGGGCATGTATATATATATATATACACGCATACATACATATATATATACAATGTGAACTGTATGTGAAAATCATTGGTTGGAAACATCGACAGACACATATGCGTATATATATTAAAGAAAAATAGACTAATTGTCTAAGAGGTGTTGGAATAACACTTATTTGGTACTAAATATTATAGACAAAAAGTGAAATTGGAAAGAAGGGTTGGCGGTGGTTGAGCTGGTTGCCTCCATACATGTGCAAAGAGCATGGTAAGTGTTTTCTCACATCAAGGTTAATGCATCTTCTTGTTGTTGTATGATGGAACAAACTCTTACAAGGCACACAACCTAAGTAACAATTGTAAGATGTATTGGAATAACATTTAACAATCATACGTAAATGCCAGATGGATAGAAACCTTTGGCATACTATCAATTTCTTTGGTGTATACATGTTTTCGTATCATTTGTCATTTACCTGTGACTCTTGTCTATTTTCTTGATTGATATAAGACGAACAATCTATCTAAGAGTTGGCTTCTCAATTCTAAATTCAAGCTACACTATTTGGAACTAAACACTATAGACAGATAGGTAAATCCTAAAAGAACTATTAGGAAAATACTTAAGAACCACAAGAACATAACAGATGATCGTAAATCAACTTTACAATATGGAGCATGGAAGAGGGAAACTACGATAATGAACAATTTGTTATGGGCTCAACTGAAAAAAAACATTATCATGAAGAATAGTTTGTTATTGTGAACTTGAAATAGGTGAGAAAAAAATCTAGTATGATGAAACATATTGATACAAGGCATATAACATGTTCCATCCAAACAAAATAACGACGGCAAAAATTTCAGAATTTTAAAAATTGAAAACATTTATTCTTACAAGAACAATAGAATAATTTATTGTAGGGCCCTTCAAATAGATGAGGCAAAAAGAATATCATGAAACATATTGATACAAAACAACCAATCTATGTAACAATTTGGTTGTCAATTCTAAATTCATTATTTTTTTGCAACTCTTATCAACCAATGAGGCACATTTAACAACATAATTTGTTTAAGAGGTAAGCTCCACATCATCATAAAAAAACCCAAGAAAGTATCCTCTATTTCTCTATAATATTTACTTCCAAGGGATGTAGCTCAAATTCCCAATTAACTCTGAGGCGTTATACCCATTTTTGCACAGATTATTGCCACTCATTCCCTTCACAAGTTTTGTTTAGTGTGGGTTTACTGCCAAAGAATGTAGTTCAAATTTTCAATTGACAGCTCAACTCTTACATACATTGCTTCTCTTTTATGAATATGTTTATTGTGGGTTTTTGATGATCTATCATTTACCTGTGACTCTTAAGCAATCTACAATAATGAAGAGACTGCTATGGGGAACTGGGAAAAAAAGTATCATGAAGAACAGTTTGTTATGGAGAACTTGAAATAGAGATCGAGGCACAATTTTTATAATAGTCTTCTATCAAACCAACACCACAATGGCTCTTTTGACAATGGAACCTAATGAATATATTTTATGCCACATTTCGGAGTATACTTTTTCTTACTAACCCTAACCATATTTTTTTGATGAAAGAAAGAAGGTTTAACTATTATTTCTCCATCCATACAAAACCATAATGCCAAACACCCATGTAAAATGACTTACATTTTTCGAACAACAACATTTTTAGCATAGACAATAAATAAATCATTTATGAAAAACACCCATATAAAATGACTTACAAATTGTGGAGAACAATAGTTTTCAAACCCTTCAATCTGCTATAGAATAGAGTTGAAGTCATCAATATTTAGAATGTCTCCCTATCAATCCAACCACAGAGCCAAAGCTGACAGTTTTTAGAATAGTCTGCTATACAACTCAAAGATTTCAGAGCACAACAGTTTTAAAACCCTCCAATATGCTACAAAATAGACACAGAGCAAGCAACTCATATAGTACTCTAGTATGAAACCATATATATATACATATATATACATATATGCATACATATTCGAGCTCCATTATTTGTCGTCAAGTTGTCGCATCAAAAAAAAAGAGTACAATATTAGAGATCTTGTTTGAGAGCACTCATTTTAATGACAACTTTGTTTCTAGGTGGTATATGGTAAAAATCCACTAGATCTCTGATGAGAGTTACCTCCCTTTTTTCCTTAGGGTTTTGGCAAGAGCCTACAAGCTCTCCTCATCCAGCATGGTATAGAGGGGACTGAGCACAGGTTTATTGCTTTTGCCTACCACCGTCATCTATTTGTTGTTGCTTATACACATGCACACAATTTTTTGACACATAATTCTTTGCTAAAAATAAACTCTATTCTATCCATTGCATTTTTCATTGTATCCTCCACTCTCTTTTCAACTTGCCTAATAGATTGCTTACACACAACTCTTTACCAAAATGTCATGTATTCAAATTGTTCCATTTTATCTCTATCTATTTATAACAGACAATGGTAAGCTCTTTTACTCTATATCTATATTATTTACTTTATAATGTTGCACAAATACAATAGACATTCAAGAAAAATAGTGTGTTATAAATTCTCTATTTCAAATTCTTTCATGCTCCTACAACTTGATCCAATGTTTCTCACCCTTGTTCGACACCAACAATGATACATGTAAGTACAGAACTTTCTCATTTTCAATAAATAGATTCAGTCAAGGAATTATAAATACTATTAATTATTTTTAAATTTAGATTGTATATATTGATTTCTTAATTATTTTCCTAATAGATCTTTTATAATTCCCCCTTTTTCCTATAGTATTTACTACCAAATAATGTGGCTCGAATATTTAATTTTGAAGCTAACTATTACACAACTTGCTTGTTTCAATATGTATCACACTGCTCATTTCTCCTGCTTTTCCATAACAATCTACTGACATTATTTTTCTTGTATCAATATATTTAATGTGGGTTTCCAACCATCTCTTACTTGTGTTGTTTTAAAATTTCTCTATTTTTTTTATTGTGTGATATATGATAAGAGTCCTTGAGATTTTCCAGGGACCTTACCTTCCTTTCTTGCTTGGGGGTTTGGCTAGAGCCCACGAGGCTTCATGATGCCAATATGGTAGGGAGGAAAATTAGTGTGGGTTTAGTTCTTTTGGATTCTATCACAATATATTTGTTGCTACTTATATACATGGACACACAAAATCTAACATCCACTTGTCCACCAAAAACATACTCTATTTTATCCATCGTATTTGTGATTGTTTCCATGGCTCTCTTTTCAACTTCCTCAATAGATTACTTATACACAATTGTTTACCAATATCCCATGTATTCAAAATCTTCTATTTTATCTTTTTCTATTTACAACAAATAATGCTAACCTATTTTATTCATTATCTATATTTTTCCCTTTATAATGTTGCACAGATACAATAGACATTCAAGGAAATTAGTGTATTGTAAATTGTCTATTTCAACTTGCTTGTGATTCTTAAGTGTTTTTCCAATAGTTGTTTTAGAATTTTTCTATTTTTCTTATTGTGTGATATATGATAAAAGTCCTTGAAACTTTCCATGGACCTTACCTACTTTTCTTGCTCAAGGGTTTGGCTAGAGCCCACGAGGCTTCATAATGCCAATATGGTAGGGAGGAGAATGAGTGTGGGTTTAGTGATTTTTGATTCTATCATCGTACATTTGTTGCTACTTATATACATGGACACACAAATTCTCACATCCACTTGTCCACCAAAAAACATACTCTATTCTATCCATTGTATTTGTCATTGTTTCCATAGCTCTCTTTTCAACTTATTTTGTATATTTTTTATACATAATTGTTTGTCAGTATCCCATGTACTCAAAATTTCCTATTTTATCTCTTTCTATTTACAACAAATAATGCTAACCTATTTTATTCTATATCTATATTTTTTCCTTTATAATGTTGCAAAAATACAATAGACATACAAGGAAATTAGTGTATTGTAAATTGTCTATCTCAAAATCTTTCCTGGTCCAACAAGTTGATCCAATGTTGCTCACTCTTGTTAAACACCACCAACATCATATTTAAGTACAAAACTTTCCTATTATAAATAAATAGATTTGGTGAACCAATTGTAAATATTATTAATTAATTCTTTCATTTTTTTTGCAGTGGAATGTAATTCTGCCAAGAATCTAGCTTTCCAAATAGACAACTAAGCATAGTGAATGAGATGCTATGTAATTCATAAACATGAGACTATTCTTTGCTCATGAGCATGTTGCTTTTGTAGGTGGAAATCTGCATAATTATGCTTGCATCAGATATTTTGTTCATCGGATAGATATTCGCGTAGCACATATTTCATTTTAAATGGTGGGGATGAAGAAACAAAAGCAGGGATTTTGGCCTACAAGGTATGTAGGCAAGTGTTAGAAAATTCGTGGTACTTCTCATGACTTTAAAATTCATGGCATTCGCCAAGAAACTATAAGTTATACTGTTTGACATGGATTTTATAGCACTTCTAACTACATACCATACAGGCCATGAGTGCTTTGGTGTGCATGCATTGGATTTTCCACATGGTGATTATTTCGATTCCATGCTACATTTATGTTTACTTCAAAATGGGTGCTCCAAAAAAAAATTTCATCACTCCCAACTATATAATGCTACCGTATCAATAAATAGATTCGGTGAACCAACTATAAATACCATTAATTATTTTTAGTTTCACATTTTCTTTAATGCTTTTGCACATATACTTAGTTACTTTTAATTGTTCCTTTTTTATTCCAATGGGTTGAGTAGAATATCTTTTCTGAAGTCAAATAAATCATTGTCTCCCCACAAAACAAGGCATACCTTTTAATTCAATTATTCTAAAAATGAAAAATATGTGTCATGTCATCGTATTCATACACCGATTATAGAACATCTTTTTACTAGAATCAATCATTTAAAATCTAATATAATTTTTTACTTTCAATTTCCTTGTAATGAACTAAATTTTTGTCCTTTTTACTTGTGACGATTTTATTATATTTCTACTAACCTATAAACTGCATGGATAATAATGCTTTTATTTACAAAATTATGGAGTAAATACTATTTATAAAAAGTATTTATATATTAAATTTTATTTTATTTTTTTGAAAAATTCATTAGTCACGACCATCATAACTAATATTCAAATAAGAAATAATCACAACAAATAACATGAAAATAATAAATCATCCAGTACCACACAAGCATTGCAACAAATATGCCATACCTAAATTTATGGACAAACTTTTTTAAAGAATATTTTTTTATTCAATTATAGTAATTAAGGGGATCACTAATAACTTTTTAAAAAATGAGAATTCTTTAATGTTCCATATTTTTTATAAATATTAATTTATCCACAACTTCAATTTTGCCATGTATTATTATCCATGATTGATTAACCTAGCAAAAAATGTCAAATATAGATCTACATCTAGGCCTAGCAACTATTAAACTAAAATACATATAAAATTATATCATACCTTAAATTTTGGAGAGAAATTATTATTATTAACAACACTAATTATTTGAAAATTTAAATTGTATTTAATTTACCAAATGTAATTTATTAAGAGAAATTTTAGATATTTTGTATAGAGATAGACATCTGAGGCAGGATGTATGATACTTGGCACATCTAAGGTAGGTCATATGATACTTGGCACACAGATTTATAAGTGGAAAACCTATTTTATAACTTGTTATTATATTTCTTCACATCTCTTCACGGCAGCAACCTACGTGTCTTTATAAATGTTGGTTTATTGCGCTATAAATAATGTGATTGTTTAATAAGTTTGATCAAGTGAGTTAGAGGATATTTTTTAATGGAGGTTGAGACTATTCCAATGCTTTCTTAAATTTGTGTACACAGATTTTTTACAACAATCAGCAAACATTTTCTTTTTAATACTATATATTTTGATGCAAGTATTTTTTTGATTCAATTGTGTAATATTAGGGTATTTGTAATATTGAATTTTTCAAGAATGATGCATCTATTTGAAATTGTTCCATGGTCCAACAACTCGATCCAATACAGCTTTTCCTTGTTAAACACCATCAATAGTGCATGTATGTGTGTGTGTGTGTGTGTATATACACATACATATGTATAAATACATATATATACAAGGTTTAAATAGTTCAATTAGGAAGCTGAAAAGATAGCTCTACAAGCATGGAGAAATGCAGTCGAAACATATATATATATATATATATATATATATATATATATATATATATATATATATATATATATATTATAATATATACATATATACATACATATATTATAATATATACATATATACATACATATATTATAAATTGGAGCTGCATTATTTGGCACTAAATATTATAGTACTCATGATTAATTGCTTGAGATTGCAATTAATGGATACATTGGAAATAATCAAGACAACCTATGGTTTTATTATACATTTCCATAATCAATTTGCAACTAAAAATAATTGATGTGGAAATGCAAAAAATCAATTTCCCGTTTTATGCAAATGGTTCTAAATCTCCCATGCATTTCTTGTCAGATAACAATAAAGAACTAGACTATAACATGGGGTTTAAAATGTTGTACAATGCACCAATTACATGTAGAGATATAAAATAATTTTTCACACATAGCTTTGCTTTAATTGATCTATCCATCTAATTATCCATATAAATATATAAATTGATTTTTGAACATCTTTGTTCATTACAATGTACTCAACTAATGTTATCTGCGTTCACCTCCTACTATAAACTAGCCTCGCGTTATTACATATTCAATTATTAACATGGTTTCCTTTATTTGACTCATTCAAACAATTGCAAATATTTATGAATATTTTTACTTCACATTGCATTACAAAAACAAGTTTCTTCCTTCCTTCCCCTTGAATAGGCATTTGCAGTAGACCCCTATCGGTTGATTGTTGCATGCAAGTGCATACGACTGCTAGTATACATTCTATGAACTTGTTGTAATTCTTTCCAATTGTTTAATTAAGACTTTTATCTAATAAAAATTTAAAGAGCTATATTGGTGTAGATTTTTAGATTCCATATAAAGTATAGAAGCTTACAAAAATTCATTTAAATGCATATAAATGTCTATTCCATCTTAAGATTCATATGTAATATGTTCTAATCTTTACTAGATCTATTTCATAAGATTAGAACATATTACATATGAATCTTAAGATGGCATAGACTTTCGACTCTTATTTTTTGAAGGCTTAAACAGTCAATAGACCAATTGTTACAAGTGAAACTTTGTTCCTCATAAGTAATGGATTCAATGTCACCAAAGCACCCACTATTCACGTGCATGATGACACAGTTACAAACTACTAATATGAAGAGAAAATTTAGGGTTGTTGAGTATGGGAAAGGGTATAGGCTTCAGCTATAGTCACATCATTGCTCAACAACCCATGTGAGTTTAACGCTATGCAAGATAGCAGAATCTTATGTTGACCTTTTAGGGTACCATATTTATTGCCTTATGGTGCTCCCTTCTTCAACCTCTATATGTTGAATACCATTCAAATTTAGTTATGTCATTCTCATTATCTAAACTGGAGTAATTTTCAAGATGCAGGAAAAGAAAAAATAGGAGCAATGATAATTTAATTCTAAGAAAAGGTATAGATATTATTTGATGGCTTCTTCCTTCATTAATTTCATTGATTATGGCATTTGTATATCTTGATTGTGCATATGGTTTATTAGATTGTGTGGAGGAGGCAAAGAGAAAATTCAAATGGTGGTGGTTATATTCAAAATGCAATAATGAATCTAACATTACAATTAAATAATTTTACTAGATGTATGAATGTGTTTGATGTTGTAGAAAACTTTAGTTGTGCATATATGTTCTCAACTAGTTCAAGTCCTTTCATGTTTCATTTGGATCTTCATATTATATTAATGGAAATCTAGTTCACCTATACATGTAGACATTTTTTTTATTTTTACATTCCCATTAAAATAAGTAAGACCATGTGCTAGAAGGAAAACAAAAAGATCGTGACAAAAATAGTGATCCATTTATCGAAGGAAACATGTCTGAAAACTTTTTAGTGTTACAATCCTCCCTCTTGTAAAGAGAATTAAAGAGTTTCAATTTATATAGTTTCAAATGTGGCTAAGATTGTGTGTGGAAAAAGTAACATTCACTTGGCTTCTTCCTTTTTGGGGGATGTGTGTATAGAATAACATATAATTTAGGATTTTTTTTTCAATAGGAATTAAAAGTGACTTCATAATTTTACCCATGATGAAGACAACCATTTTGGAAAAACATAGTAATTTTGGGATTGTTTGTGCTAGCAAGTAAGTACACCATGATAACATGCATGTATAGTGATCAAAAGGGAGAACTTGGGTAAAACTCATATGCATTATATAGAATACATGTGGTCCTTAATTTGTACTCATTGTATTTTTAATATAAAATATAATGTCAACATGCTATTTTTTAATTATTTTTTGAGAAATAGTACAAAACATAATGTGAGCATGTGTTCTTTTTTCAATTATTTTTAATAAATTATATATATATGTAGTGTCAAAAAATGTCATCCATGACATTTTCACATTTGTTTGGGCCCTCCTTGTTAAATCAAGCTTAATGATACATGATTTAGTGTTGTAATGTGTTTAACACATTCACATTAGTTCTTGGGCCCTTGTAAACTAAATGGAATTAATGATACCTATTGATCATCAAACCTTGTGCCTCTCCGACAGTATTATGTGAAATTTAGCGAGTGGGGGACTAATTTGTGTCTCATTGAATACCTCTAGGATTTTATAGAAAGCTCGCTCTTCTCTGAGTTTTGGAGAAAAGGGTAGAAGTAAATGTAAACATAAAACATAAAAATGGCAATACGCCAAAGTTTTTACAACATTTCAAACCCAATATTTCCTATGAATGATATATTTAGACACAAAACGCCACAACCCTTCATTGTTGGGAAGGGAACTAACAATAGAGGCTAACTACAAGGACAGTGCAATCTTTCAAATCTCCCTTCAAGAATTGTTCATTAAGGTCTGATCAAACATAAATATTTCCAAGGTTAATAGAAAAACGTTCAGAGATTGCATAAACTCTCTCTTATTACAACAAAATATAACAAAACAACAACCCTCCAGAAAAATAGAGAAGTCCACAGACATAATTCAATTTTCACAAGTTATTATCCTACCATGTAAGGCTACAACATGGAAATAAACAACTTAAACTATTTGAATTCAGCTTGACACAATGTTTTATTCAGAATCAAAGCATAAAGAAGGAAAACTTGATAACCGCCATACATGCATAGTCTCAAAGATTTCTTTCAAAAAGTTCATGCTTAAATATCAAATGAACTTTAAAATAGAGGTTGAAAGCCAATCAGATAATAGTTTGAGCATAAATAATATAACATGCTAGAGAAAAAAAGTTGTGCAATTCAACTTCTGAAAATAGTTCTATAACTTAAGAAAACTAAAGAAACTTTCCTCAACAAAGGAAACTTAAATTTGGAATCCAACTCTTTGTTTTGTCATCGCCTCTCCTTTATAGCTGCAAAAAGAGAAAACCACCGCCACAACACAAAAGTAATTGCTGCTAGATGTTGGCATTTGATAGCACATGATTTGATCATAGATCTTTAGTGAGGTCAAAGAAATCTTTCTTCATCAATTCTCAACTACCACATTAATGCCTTTCAAATATTTAGCAAAGATAGTTATCTGAAAGTGATCAGATCTTAAAAATAGCCTGTTAAAATTCTAGTTGACCAGCCATGTAACCCAATAACACCGACTCAAAGCCTCTATCCTGAAAACCAAAAAGGGTCTAGCAAGCTCCGACCAACTCCAAAAGAGATCGCTTCGTAGAAACAAAAACTGCCCATAGCAAAGAGATGATGTGTCAAATGGGTGGAAAGCTTTGAACTCATGAAAATTGCTCCTTGAGAAAAAATTTGTTGAGCTGACACGTGTCCTAGCCTTCTCCCAAAAGGAAGGTGATAAAATGAAATTCGCGCAACCACCACATGGCGGATTGCACACCTTTTTGAACAACTTTACTTGAGCGTGAACACATCTGAAGCCAAAGACATAAAAAGACAAAAATCAAAAATGATTAAGCAAAAGTTGCTTCACAATTCTTGCAACTCACAGGGGGTCTTCACTTGCAGAGGAATGTACCTAAGCCTCTGGTAATTCTTGGAGTTTGAGGAAAGCATAAAGTAGCACCTCCCAATTTGCATCAGTTGGTTGGATGAGAGTGCAGATGAGCCTATATGCTTGGTCTAGCTTGAATAATTCCTTGAAAGAAATAAATCCCCATCTTCCAGAAACCACCCCAAGGTGATAATAGAGTCGAGAAAGAGGAAAGATCTCACGCTCGATATCATCAATGGTGGGCATCGCACTTGAACCTGGGAGTTCTATAGAAATATAAACCTTATGTCGAATTGCATCCATGACCTGCTCAACTGTTAGCACATCTCCATCTGATGAAAGAAGAGGAGGTATCCCAAAGCTAACTAGGACATTGAAGTCCTTAATTTTAACATTGACTTTCTTTTTCAGCACCGTCTGACACTCTTTGTACCTTGTCATGATCTTGTGGCATTTGATGATCTTGTTTGCCTTGATGGAGGTGGCCCTTCAATCGGGAATCCATGCATCTTTCAAGGCCTCATTAGTGGCCACACACGACCTGGAAATCAGGCTTTATGATTCTGCCACTCAGGGAGTACATATCTACAGAAGTTTATTAGCCATCGGGCCAACCTTCACATTTAATTATTGTACATACCTTAAGAATTGTAAAGTAGGCCCAAGAATGACAACTACAACTATGATCCTCTCCCAATGTGTCTAGACCTCAGCTTCTTTAATATCAGGAGGGTCTTGGACCCTTGTGTAGTGCCTAGCTCCTGATTGAATTGAGCCTCTCTTGCTCTTGCGCTTTCCTCTATTTGACTCTTTTCTTTGAGGGTATTCATTAGTTCCCAATTCAACCTTTTGATCTCTTGTTTTTTACTTTTTTGCTTCCACTTGGACCCTTTGTAGATTGTTGGAAGCTCAAGATCAGACACCATTCAGCTCTCTTCTTATGTTTTCTTGAATGTTCTTGTTCTCTACATTTTTCTAGCACTCAGTAGCTAGCTCAATTTTCAATTTCTCAATTTCAGCATAGAGTTGAACCTATTCGCCCTAGGCTTCCACAAGCAACTTGGATGTCTCTCCATGCTGACTTTATATTTACCTTATGTGGTCCATCTCAACATCTCTGGCCTAGATCTCATTCTATAGATTTTTCATTATTTCCTTTATGTTTATCATCTTTTCTTTGTGCTTCAACAACTTTCTATCCAGCCTCTCGTATTCCTCAATACCACCTTCTGGGTGGCCTTACTTAGGACCACTTTGTCATGCAGGAAAGTTTCATTCAAATCTAGGCCCATGGCTCTAATGTCGTAGTCCTCCATCTACATTTTTTCCTCAGGAATGGACACGAGAAGCTTCATGGTAGTGATCAATGGAGAATTTTTCTCTTCATTGAAGCAAGCTTCAATCTTCTTGGTAGCTGGCAGCATGACATTATTTATCATTTTTTTTTGCTTTCTGACTTGTTGGGCATGCTTAGTTGCATCAAAATTCTCTTGGAGACTCTAAGGGGTATCAATACTTTATGTTTTGATGGAAGCACAAGGTGGGAGACTAAAAAGGGTGACAGAAGGAGAAACTTTGGATGCATGAATATGTGGGGAAGCAAAAGGGAGCATTATCATGGAAAAAGGTGGGATGCCAAATTGAGATTGGGCAAGGGAAAAACTAGTCAGGGTAAAAGGAGAAATAGATAGAAGGAGAGGTGTCATCCTAGAAGTGAATGGACCGAGAGTGACAGGAAACACATAATTTTTTACTCTTTGAATGGGGTCCCTTGATAGGGTGATCAAAGAATCAATAGTGGTCAAAGTGGATGTTGCTTGTTCGGTGTATGGGGTTGCTTAAGAAAGTTCATTAAAAATGCCAGAGGGTGTATTCAGGACTACTATCTCAGGGTCTGAGGATGGAAGATTCCTTTCCATAGAAGGATGCAGAGGAGCAACCAGAGATATAGAGGCAAGAAGAAGAGAGGGAGTAAAACTTACCTGGGCCACAGTAATCAAAACATTTTGTAGAGAAAAATCCACTTCTTCTCCTCGGGCTAGTGCATCGGGTGTACCTAGATCATGGAATCGTCTTCTCTTTGCATGACCAAAACTGGTATGTTCCAATCCTCTAGTGGTCAATACCTCCAAAACTTGGCCTTCAACAACCACAACAGACCCTTTTGGGGACCATTAGGTCCTTCTTCCTTTGCTTTGAGCACTGGCGGAGGTCATGACTTGTGAGTCCCTTTGCCTCAAAACTCTCCTCTTGTCAAATTCCTGATAATGAGACATACGACGCAGGAGTTTCTCTTATGATATCTCATGACGCATCTCTAGATTACTATTGTCGGTGTCAACCTCTTGATCATAAATTTCCTCAAACCTTTCATTGTGTAGCTAAAAGTCTCCAAATGGGGCATTGGGACATTTCATCTCTTGTCGTCTGAACCTCTAGAAGTCTTCCTTCTTTCTTTTCGACCATCCCCTACACTTTAATTGTGTGTTGAGAGATTTACCCATCGAGATGTTCTAGTACTTCACCTACGACGTATAGAAATTCAGCCATTTTGGTTGTTTGAGTGGAATGCAGGCCAAGTCAACATATACTTCTAACCTTTCTTGAGTCAGATTCCTCCACCTCTCAAAATACTCCCAACTCTCATATTTCAAGGTGAAGTGTTTTTTCAGGTTGTAGTCCCACTTGTTGTAGATTAGAACCAAGTCTAAGGCCACTAGTAGATTTGTAAGCTCATCCTCAGCCTTCCGCTTGTTCAGTGTTATCTAACTATTGGAAATTGTGAGGGGAAGCAGATCATATTTCTTTGTCTTATTCACTATGACACCATAGGTGTTGTCAACAAGGGTTGTGTGACAACATGCCTCCAATGCAAAAACTCTATCTATTACAAATCTAAGGATTTTGAAAGGTTCCCCAACAAAACCATGAAATCTGATAAATGTAAAATCCTCTAACAAGAAATAATCCACTGGGGTCAGCATAGTTTCCATCCATTGTAAGACCTCAGCAGAGAAATGGCCCAAAGGGTGTGGCAACAAATCTTAAAGCACTGGCCTCAGAAAATTATCTACAAACCAGTAATAATCCCCTATTCTCAAAAGTACATGGCTCCATAAAGAAGAATACTTGAATTTATACTCAATGTTATAATTCTTCAATTGCTCTAGCATTCCTCTAGCTATTACATTAGCAAAATTGTATTATTTCTGATTCTTCTCCCTTCTGAGTATAAAAGCTAGGTCCATTTGGAAAGGATGGACGTCCTCATCATTATCAAGGCCAAAAAGATAGGCCAACATTGAGAATATAGACTGTGTCTTTCTTGAAATTTTTGCGTGAAAGAGGAAAAGAAAGATGACCTTTCTCTAGCCTTTCCTTTGTTTCGTCCTCATAGAAACTTTTTTTCCTAGACATTTCTTCCCTGAAGATGTCAATCTTTTCTTCATAAAAAATTTCAATGCCCCAGCTCATAGGGATGCATAACATATCATGTATGGCCTTGGTAGAAATTGTAACCTTGACCCTGTTACCCTCAATGGCTCCTATTCTTTTGTTGAATCTTCTGGCACATGCATCCACCAACTCCAGGCATGGGTGTACACTAGGCAACATGAACTATGGCAAACCACAATTCCAGAGCCAAAATGTGAAACCCTCAAATGGTTCATGTTGCATCATTCTTTGAAATGTACCCTCCCTAAAACTTTGAGGGTTACTTGACAACCTGGTGTTGAAAACATTGTCTACGTTCGCAATCATGCACTACCTCTCTCATGATACATCTATCTACTTGTATCTTTTTGCAAAATTCAAATGACCGCTCCTCAAGGACTGGGGCATTGGTGAATGAGTTTCACCCATAGATATCGGTGTAACCAAGCCTTTTGCTTGAGGTTCCAGCTTTTCTACCAGATGTTGATGGCTTCGCCATGGTTGTATCAAGTAGTTGCAAAGAGTTTCCTTAACAAAAATGACCACTTCCCTTTTCCTTCTTTAGAAAAAATCTACTTTTGAGTGTAATTAATTTCCTCACACATACATGTAGTTAAGGCTATGCCATTATTGTTGGTCCATTAAATGCTGCCACTGAGGTGATACATGTGGATTTGAGATTTGTATCCCTTGGGAGTTTTGAAAACATTGCGAGAATGGAATTAGTGCATTCTCCCCATCGCCTCTTTTACAAATAAACTCATTGCATTGGAACGTGTGCTTTTAGCTATGAGAAATGTTCTAAAGTAATGCAATGTACCCTTAACAAGACATGCCCATTTAATTTTTCATCTAACTTAGCGTGTTAATCCATGTATTTTCACTTAAGCAAGTTGATTGTTCCTAATGATGGCAAAGGACACACGTCAACAATCAGCATATGAGAGCATTTACTCCCAACGCCCAAATTTAATTCTCAAGACCTTCTGTCAAATCCTCCAGACAATTTCTCTACTAGCCTCCATTTGCTTTGGAATTCTTCCATTGTCATCCAACCAAAAATCGACCTTTTGTTGGTTGGATCTATTGGCTTATCTTTTCTATATATAGCTATGGCACCTTATTGCAATATTCATTCAAACAAAATTCTTTAAGTTTAGCAAGCTTTTCATTGTCTCCCATTCTTCCACAATTCACTGCTTTGTCAAAATTTTGACTGGCTTAGGCACTCCTATTTGACTTCTCCCATAGAGGCCACAATACCACTTTATGGGAGAGGTCACTAGTGATAGAATCAAGCACTTGGTGAAAAGGTAAGACCACCTTAGCTTGGTTGCATTCAGGTGGGTAGTTGGACAAGACTACATTGATGACAAGACCCAGCTCTGGAGCAACTGCAATGTTCTTTCCCATTTTGTTGCCTCCCTGCTTGACCTGAATGTGGCCAAACCCATGATAATTGAATTGTGTCACCAAATATTTGACATTGCACTGATGGAGGGGCTTGACGAGATAATGCAAGTAGCTATCACTGGCATTGGCATTCTAAGTGACATGGATCTCCATAGGCACGTGGACTATGGGATAAGTTTACCCTGGATGCCCTTCCTTTCTGACTTTTGCACCATGGACCTTGAGACACATCGCTCATCTACTCAACCAGCGACCACCTACCTACTTAGGGAGTACGATGTGGAGTGGATTCCTGGGCTCTCCTAGAGGAAGCACTTTGAGTTTCTAGTGCATAACCGTGGTGACTAGGTCGGCAGCTTGCATTCTATGGAGCCCACGAGTGTTGTGTGTTCATCCACCTTTTGCATCCTGACCAAGAAGAAGAAGAAGAAGACTTGATGATGAGTTGTTTCAGATTTTTGTACAATGGCTGGAGGCCTATCCCTTACTATTTTCTACATGTTGCCTCCTTTTTACTTCTTTTTGCTTCATACCTCTTTTTGGGTTTTTCTCTAGAGAGACTCATGTGTAAAACTGAGCCTCAGGCTAGTATTATATTGTAAATTTTTTTGAGGAATATAATATAATACTAAAATTTTCTACTACTTCCTTTGCTATTCTTAATGGATTATTCTCAAAATTAAGAGTATTTACAAAAAAAATTGCATATCGTACATAATTGTTAAAACTTTTAAAGAACCGTTTATTTTAATGGAATAATTTTAGATAAATACCATTTATCAATATATCTAAAGTGTTTCCTTCCATATGTTCAAGTTCATACGCATTATTTTCCTTACATGCACTAATTTGGAAGGGTCCCTTCCATAGAACTTCAAATTTTGTATGTTGTCTTGGTTTTGCAATATGCTTGTCATACTTTAGCACTAGGATCCCTTCTTTGAATTTTGGGTTAGAGGTATTTTTTTCAAATCATCACTTTACTGTTTATTGGTAGTTGATCATGGCTTCATGAGCTTTTTCTCTATCTTCCTCAAGTTTGAGGAGTTCTTCCAACCATACTTCCATTCTGCCACTCTCTTTGACTTCTAGGGCTTTTAGTAGCTGTAAGGAAAGAATTTATATGGAAATAGGTAGCACTACCTCTTTTTCCGTACACTAGTTCATAAGGGGAGGTCTTCAAGATATGCTTGGGAGTAATCTAGTCTACCCACATAGCAACTCTCAGGTGTTTTTTCCAATCCCTTTATCATTCTGACCCAATACGCTTGATTAATCTAATTAGGTTTTTGTTGGTCAACTCCGCTAACCCATTTCCTTGTGGGTAGTAGTTTGATGAAGTTTTAAGGTACACCCCATGTTTGATAGAAAAATTTGACATCCTTGAACCTACAAAATCCCTAGTTTTGTTGGATATGATGGTTTTGGGTGAGCCAAACCTGGTTACCATCTATTGACGAAAATTCACAATCTCACCCTTTATGTCATTTTTTAGGGCTATGGCCTCCGTCCACCTTGTGAAATAGTCAGTTGTCATAAGGATCCATTTGTGGCTAGTGTTGGAAATAGGATTTATCATTCCGACGAAATCCAAATCCCATTGAGAAAAGGGCTCCTCAGTTACAATTGGACTTAAAGGAAAAGAAAAATTCTTTCTTTTACCAACAAAGGATTGGCATTGAATACACTTCTGCACTAGATGATGTGCTTTGGAAAACATAGAGGGCCAATAATATCCTACTCGCATTATCTTTAAGGTGGTAGTCTTGGAAAATAATTTTCACCCTCAAGACTGGTATGGAACTCATTACAAACTCTTTCCACCTGCGGCTTGTCTAAACATCGGAGCAAGACACCATCATAATTTCTCTTGAATAATTTACCTTCAATTAATACATACCTAGCTCCTTGCAGTCGATAGTATCACCTTTTGTGGGATGGAAGGTTGGTCGGGCAGTGCCCCTTTTGCATGTATTGTGTCCGATCTACCACCCAAGACTCGTTGGACTCGAATTGGTTTGAGTAGACTTGATTGGTCTCCTTCTCAGCTACGGAACTTGATTCCTATGCAATATATTTGCGCAGACCTCTCCCCCAAGCCATCTTGGTTGGTCTAATGTCCACATCATATTATAGGATCTTGGTGATCTATTTTTCCCTTTTTTCAGTTATCTCACCTTCTGTGATATACTCCCATACATTGGGATGTGCAACAAGGAAAGTGATTTTATTGGCCGACACCAAGTGTCGGAACATCTTTAATAATTTAACAATGCCAAAAGCCTTATTTTCTACAAATTTATACCTAGCCTCATAATCCTGAAGAGTCCTTGAGTGAAATGCAATAGGATGCTCTCCATTATTTTCCTCATCCTTCTGAGTGAGTACTGAAGCTATGCTATGTTATCCATTGTATACATAGAGTAGAAAATGCTTGGAAAAGTTAGGGTTAGCCAATACTGGAGCATCAAAGATAGCTATCTTTATCTACTCAAAAGTTGATATGCCCTTAAGGGTCCATTTGAAAATTAGGGTTTTCTTAAGCATCATCCTGATCAATCTCGCAATGCCTATGAAATCATAGATGAACCTACTAATAAAGTTGATCTTCCCCAAAAAATACTGTAGTCCCTTCTGATTTGTTGGTAGGGGTAACTCCATTATGGATCTCACCCTTTCAAGGTCTATTGATGTTCCCTCTTTTGACGCTAAAAAACCAAGTAGCTTACCTTGAGGTGCTCCGAAAACACATTTTTTGGGATTCAAAGAAATCCCAAACTGTTGACATTTCTAGAAAACCTTCTCTAGATGATCAAAGTGATCACCTTTCAACTTTGAAAATATCATCAGGTCATATAGGTATATTAAGATAATTAGGTTGATTAATCCTCTAAAGGTAATATCCATTGCTCATTGAAAACTCGCACTAGCATTTGAAAGGCCGAATGGAATTTTTTAGTATGCAAACGTTCCCCACTTAGTAGTAAATGTTTTCTTATGTTGGTCTTCTTTTACATATGCTTGGTTGTAGCCTGAGAAACCATCAAGCAATGAAAACATCTCTAATCCGGCCATAGTCTGTAAGATATGCACCATTGATGGCAAAGGTCAGTGGTCTTTTAGTGAGGCTTTATTCAAATATCAAAAATTGACACAAAGCCTAATATCACCATTCTTTTTCTGAACTGCTACCAAATTTGACACCTAGGTGGAATGCTTAATCGGATATATGATCTTGGATATGATCAATTTGGTGAGCTCTTGCACCATCAACACTTCAACCTTTGGATTGATATTCCTTTTTTTCTTTTCGGACGGGCTTTGACCCTTCCGCCAAGTCAATGGTCTATTGAATTATACCTAGGTCATACCCTTTGAGATCATCATAGTTCCAAGCAGTAAACCCATCATATTTGGAACATAGATCCTTTAGTCTTTCCTTCTCTCTGTGAAACTTCCCTTCTGAATTTTAACTTCCTTCCATTTCTGACATCAAGTTCTTCATAGTCCCCTACATCCATAGTCAACCTTTGCTTGCCATTTCTTCCATCTTCACAATCAAAGAGATTTTCAAGGGAGATTAATCCCTGAGGAAGCTTATTTCCCTTTAACTGGATAACCTATTCTTTATTAAATTCTACTCCTGGATGTGAATAGTCAAAAACTACTCCTGCTTTCTGTATAAAAGTTGTTATCTGTATATCATCATCAAATACTTGCCAGTTTTGATCATTGTCAGGAATTGTGGGTTGGACAATGATTTGTACTACATTATGCCTGGTTGGATGAAAAAATGGTTCAAATTGAAAGCTGATAGAATCCATCTAATCAGCGACACTATTTTGAGATTGGGGAATAACCTGTATATTCAAAGCTTCAAAACTCTTAATCAGATCCCATATTCAATGTTGTATGACTTCATTCTTGTATTATTTATAGTTGCTTGCCCATGGAGCTAGCTCATAAATAATTATGAATCTCTGAAAGCTTGCATTCTCTTTACACCCATTCACTTGGAAAGGATCAGACCATGGACCAAGGCTTCATATTTCACGTCATTGTTTGAGCATGAGAACTAAAAATGAAAATCTTTGAGGGTCTCCACCCCTGTTGGGGACACTAGTCAGATATCTACTCCAGAACCAGCTTTGCATTTGGAACCATAAAAATATAAAGCCCATAGACGATTGTCTATTGGATCATTATTTTCCTCCCAATCCTTCATCAATTTCATAAAAACTTGATCATCGTAAAAAATCATGTAAGTTCCTAGCCCCATTGCATGAAAGTTGTCGAATGGGTCAGAATCAATGAATTGGTTGAGTAACACCTCTTCCTTGGGAGTCTGATCACTCATGTCTTCTTCATCTTCCAGCATCTATACATAATAGCTCTCCTACTATAAGAAAGAAGTATGTGCTACTTCAAAGCATGGGACTACATTGTCTACTATATGTTTTGGATGCAAGGATTTGGATAGAATCTTCATCTTCACCCCATGCTTGGTTCTCAATATCATATGGGACCAATCAAGTTCCAAATATCTGCTAAGCTTCACAATGAAATATCTTGAGAGGCACATTCTAAAGAATGGGGGATTGTCTATCACTACTATTTCTTATGTGACCATTTGGCTTGGACATGAGAAGAGGGTTAGAGATAGATCTTTTATCCAACCGACAGTCGGAACCTTCTTTCCATATAATTGAATGATTCCCTTCTTGAGGAGCTCATATTTAAGTTTAAGGGAATCGACCAATTTTTTTGGCATGACCATTGTACTAGCCCCTGAATCAATCATGTTATTATACAAAAGCTTATATCCCACAATAAGTGTTAAAAAGAAAGGTGTGGGCTTTGGCTTGCTTACCTCTTTCTCGTTTGCATTTTCCACGTCATTCACATAAGCTGCTGCTTTCGGAGCTTGAGGGTCTAACGCAAATCCTTTGTCTCTGCTTTAACCACATGACGAAGTCGCATCCATCTATATTATTTGTTCTTCTTTCTTTAATGCTTCTCGAAGTAATGTATTTTGTTCGAGGATAGAATGACATCGCATAGAGATACATTGGCAGGAACCTTCTTCAGTTGTTCCACCACATTGAGCGTTCTGACTAGTTGGTTCTTGGGCTTGAATGATGGTATTTCTCTTGTTTTCAAAAGAAAACATTCCATCATGAACAAGCTCGGTGACTTATTCATCTCCTTCTCTAGAAATGACGAAGTGTGCAGCTACGGAGCCTGCTTCTCTTGCAGCGGTTGATGGCATGGCTAGGTACATGGTAGAGCTTGTTGCATGTATTCTCCCATGATTCTTCTTTTGGATCTTGTGTTGTAATCCAATTGTACTTGTGGAGTACTATTCATCAGAGCCTTATTCGCGAACACTACATCTTCTTCCTCCATCCACGAAAATAGTGCTTGGTCGGGCACAATATCCAGCTCTTGCTCCAGGGACATTCCTTGCATTTGTGCTCTAAAGCAGGACTTTTCCATTTTGGAGGACTCATGTTCTTCCACATTCAGGGATGTGCCCTTGCTTCTTTGTTCCACTATTCTTTGTTGCATATTTTCCCTTGGACAATTTCAGGGCATATGGCTATCATTGCATGGGAAGCACAATGTGTTATCATCTTCCACCAAGTTGGTCTAGCCTAGGATTAACTCATTACTTTGGTTGTCCTTCACCGTCTATAGTGGCATGGTGACTGGAACTATTTGGTTTGTGGATGCCATTTGTTGGCCTCCTCCTTGGGAAGGCCCTTGATACGTATTTTATTGATAGGATGGTCTACTTCCACCGTAGGTTTGAGTGGTCTGCTTCGGAGGCATTTCTTGTTGTCATTTGATAGGAACCAACTCGTTAGCAAAATTTTGCATGAGAATCTTCACGTCATTGATGTCTGATGCTATAGAGGAAGAGCTCGATGTTATTGTCTAAGTAGAAGGGTACACATACATGGACTGTGGCATGGTCGATGTCAGTTGTGTAGCAGAAGTGTTTCATGTAGCTTCTTCGTGAGGACCACTAGAGATTTTTGTAAATACCGACATCAGAGGTCATGGAAAAATCTTCTCAGAATCAATCAAACTATTTTCCACACACATAGCCATCTTGTATGCATCAGGTAAGATATCCCCTCCCATGTCTAGGTTATCATCACTGCAATGTCCAAATTGAAAGACTTCAGGTAAAACATAAATGCCATCATAGCTAGGGGTCGAGCAGTCATGGGTATTCTTTGCCAGGTTTAGTGAAACCTGGTGTTGAAGTCACTCATGGCCTCTTGTAGGGCTCTTTTGATGGTGATTAGTTGATGTAGCAATGAAGAACAATCTCCCTTCTCTAAGAAGTGTTCAAACAACCTCTCTTCGAGCTAATCCCAAGAGAGGATAGAACCTAAGGCCAAAGATCGATACCAATCTTGAGCCTTTCCTTTGAAAGAGGTAGCTAATAGCCTAAGGGCGATATTCTCCTCCTCTATGTTATGTACCCTACATACCTCAACTATATCTTGAAGGTGTTTAGAGGGGGTTTTGAAATCTTCTCTATTTTTTTTGGGATAGCCTTGATGGAATTAGCGGGTATGGAAGGCCATACATTTGGGGGCGTAGGTGGTCATAGCAGGCTACCCTAGGTTATGAAATTTCTAGGAGTAGGGGTAGCTACATGATCCATGGAGAAAATATTCCTATGAATTGAGTATACATGTATTTTGATCTAGAAGGCAGAGCCTTTGGGTGGAGTAGATAAGGCTCTGGATATTGGGCTCTTACTTCTCACTCTATTTCTCCTTGCAGTTGATACAATTCCATGTAAGTATTCTTCTCCTAGGTACTGAAGCAGGTAACTGGGAGTACTGGAAATGGACTCTTGAAGATGCTCTTGTTTGAATTTTGGGCATGAAACTTCTAGTTTCTTTCCTTGCCCTAATTTAAGAAATATTGCTAACTTCTAATCAGTCATTCAGAGAACTTTGTGTCCCACCAGGCATGCCATAAAAAAGAACTGTTGATTATCAAAGATTGTGCCTCTCTCATAGTCTTATGGGAAATTAAACAAGTGGGGACTAATTTTCATCTCACTGAATACCTTTGGGGTTTTTATAGAAAGTCGGATCTTCTATGAGTTTTGGAGAAAAGTGTAGAAGGAAATGTAAACATAAAACATAAAAATAGAAATACGCCAAAGCTTTTACAACAATTCAAACCCAATATTTCCTATGAATGATATATTTAGACACAAAACGCCACAACCCTTCATTGTTGGGAAGAGAATGAACAACAGAGGCTAACTACAAGCACAATGCAATCATTCAAATCTCCCTGTAGGAAATGTTCATTAAGGTCCAATCAAACATAAAGATTTCCAAGGTTAAAAGAAAAATGTTCAGAGATTGCATAAACTCTCTCTCTTATTACAACACAATATAACAAAACAATAAGCCTTAAAAAAACAAAGAAGTCCACAGACATAATCCAATTTTCACAAGTTATTATCCTACTATATAATCCTACAACATGGAAATCAACAACTTAAACTATTTGAATTCAACTTGACATGGTGTTTTATTTAGAATGAAAGCAAAAATAAGAAAAACTTGATAAAGTTCATGATACAAGATTTCTTCCAAACAGTTGTTTCTTCCAAACAATTCATGCTTAAATATCAAATGAACTTTAAAATAGAGGTCGAATACCAATCCGATAATAGTTTTCAAGCATAAACAATATAACATGCTAGAGAAAAGTAGTTGTGAAATTAAACTTCTGAAAATAGTTCTATAACTTAAGAAAACTATAGAAACTTTTCCTCAGCAAAGAAAATTGAAACTTGGAATCCAACCCTTTGTTTTGTCGTTGCCTCTCCTTTATAGCTACAAAAAAAGAAAACCACTACCACAACACATAAGTAGTTGTTGCTAGATGTTGGAATTTGATAGCACATGATCTGATCATATATCTTTAGTTAGGTCATAGCAATCTTTTCTCATCATTTCTCAACTTACACATTAATTCCTTGTATATATTTAGCAAAGATAGTTGTCTAAAAGCGATCAGATCTTAGAAAACAGCCTAGAAAAAGTCTAGTTAACCTATCATGTAACCCAATGATGTCGACTCAAAGCCTCTATCCCAAAAACCAAAAAGGGGCCACCAAGCTTCGATAAACTCCAAAAGAGATCACTCCGTAGAAACACAAACTGCCCGCAATGAAGAGATGACGTGTGAAATGGGCGGAAAGCTTCAAACTCATGAAAATCACTCCTTGAGAAAATTTCCACCGAGCTGACACATGTCCCAGCCTTCTCTCAAAAGGAAGGTGATAAAATGAAATCCACACAGCCACCATGTGGCACATTGTGCACCTTTCCGAACAACTTTACATGAGCATGGACACATCTGAAGCCAAAGACATAAAAAGATGAAAATAAAAAATGATTAAGGAAAAATTGCTTCACAGTACCGTATTTTGGGTGTTGTAAAGTTTTGTACCACACTTTCACACTAATCTAAGGTTTTCATTATTAATTGGGCTTCTTTATGTTTTAATTGGCCTTATTTTGCATCCACAAGTATTAATTAATGCATCTTTCCAAGGATAATTCTAACATAAACCAACATCCAATCATAATTCATGTCTTTTTAGGTTGTGTCCCGGATTTAGTGATCTAGGACTCATATGCCACCTTGGGCATTTGAGTCCCACCTAAGTTTCGGGGCCCCAATCCTAATTTTACATGAATCTAAGAATTTTTGAAAAATTTAACCCATAGCTAAGCCTAATGGGACTCATACGCCATGTTGGTTGTTTTCAAAAAACCAATTAGATCTCACCAAATACCTATGGGTTTTCCAAACTCAATTCTTTAATACCTACAAGATAAGTGGCCAACAAACGAGATATAGCACCAATCACTTTATCTCCTGCACTTCAGGCTCTGCAAAACATATGAGGGTGGTCCCACAAGGCACCTTGTACAATTCTCTCAAACAACTTACGTATACATTGCAAAATAAAGCATATATATTCTCTCTAATGACTAATAAGATGAAACCCTTCAAGAAGTTAGCATTTCCTTGAATGAATTATGCATCTTAAGTCAAAAATACAAGACAATATCAACCACAACAAATTAAAGATAGATCAATGATTATTTAAAAGGATGTTCTCAAGTCGGGTAACTAGAACCATGAGAAAGATTTATGGGGGTTAAGATCAGTGACATTATCTATGGGCTAGGAGTCTACGCAAATTGAAATATAAGGTATATATAACTCTAAACACCCATGATCTAATTGAAATTACTTTGCAATTCACAAATCTATAACCAAATTCTAAAGACTACTTATCAAATCCAACATCCTTGAACATGAATTTACAATTTGATATAAGCATTTTAACTAATTCATTGAACCAGAGCTAAAACCAAAACATATACCAAAGTATGAAAGCAATGGAAATTAATGAAATGATCTTTGATCAGAATTTTCATTAATAATTCAAGTACAGATCTAAATTGGAGAGACTATAGACTCAAAAAAATTGTATTATCATTCAAATGTGCTTAGAAACCATACATTTGACTAATCTACTATCTAGACTCAAAGCATTAGACAATAACTTCTAACATATTCGTTCTGTGTTTTCTATTTTCACAATTCGATTCCAAAATTCAACAAAAGACCTATACAAATGACCCTGAATTCCCTTTTATAGAATAAGGGAGCAAAAACAAGCCTCAAGCCAGATGTACATATGTCACATTCTAATTGGACCACTACAAAACACATTCCCAAATTTAGTTATATTTACACCTTTACAATTGGAGGGAATACATATGAGAAAAAGATTATTTGCATTTGTTGCAAGAAGCAACTTTTCCTTCCAAAAGCACATGTCAAAAAGAATAGTCTTCTACGTCGAGCAAGATGAAAAAATGATGCAAAGAAAAAAGTGAATTAGCATCTCAATCAACACTCCACATCATCAGCAACTAAAATTTACTTGTGAAACATATATTTTATACATTGAAATTTTTGAGGCCAAACCTGTACAATACTTGACCAATTATGTATGCTTCACATCTAAACTTAGAGACCTAGTCAACCAACAAATAATCTTCCCTATTCTTCATATTCATCATCAGATGGTCAATTAAATTCAATGATTTCATCCAACTTCTTCCTATATGGGGAATACTTTGTCATCACATAATTGGATTCTTTGTCAAAATCTTCCAGAAAGCTGATGATAAATGTCAACTTTTCCAAAGTGTCATTCAAAATACTAATGTCAACTCCTTTAAAAATTTAATTTACTTTGGAAGCAAAAACATCATCCATATCCCTTTTCCACACTTGCAGTGGCTTCAGTTCATCATTGGTGAGCTAAATATTTGGAAATAGTGACAAATCTACCAGATCATAATGAGCCTTCATTTTTCTAATTTTTTGCTCAAGTGGGGAAATATATCCCTAAAACTTTTTCTCACGAAGCTCACAGACAAATATATATGTTGGACTCACTTTAGGATATCTATCCTCATGCTAGTTGTCTCTAACTGCCATAAACTTCAATCTTTCAGCCCTTGGGATCCACTTATTCAAGATTGGGATAGCCAACTCCATATCCCTTTGAGATAATCCTATTGCTCGCAACATTCAGGAGTAATTGGCATGAACACCATTCAATTTGGCTTGGATCTTCTTATTCAGATGTTTCAAGAGAACAAGAACAATCTTTGAGATGTTTTCATACATTGTGTCTTGTGTTTGTTCCAACAACTTCTTATATGTTTCAACTTGTGAAAGGAGTTGTTCTCTTGTAGGTTCATCAGATGAACTAGGATTTTATTTGCTTGGTTCCTCTACTAAGAGTGGCTCTTGTCCCAAATTATATGGCACTATTGCCAAGGTTTGATCCTGAGGGAAAGGTTGGGAGGATGCAATTGGAGAAGATGGAGGTGGGAAACTTGGGTTGGATTGGCCTTGATTTCTCTGCATTTCCTCCCTTTCCTTATAAAATGTCAACTTAGTCTCTAGCACAGCTAGGGTATGTGCAAGATCATCATGGAAAAAATAGGCCCTTAAGTGGCAAAAAATTCAGAAAAATCAAAGTTAGGCAACTTGACATAAAAATTTAAATAAGTTATCTATATTATTTCAAAAATATGTAAGAATAAAATATGTAGCAAATTGAATGTAGTTTATAAACTACTAGGTTTATTTATAAAAAAAGAAAATCTATTTGGTGAAAATTTGAAATTTCAATGCAGTAGTACTTAAATTTCAAGGAAAAAATAAGAAGTAGGTGTCTGTCTGACCACCCTAACCACAAGAAAATGATAATATTTTTTTATAATATTTTAGATATAAGTAGAGGACTCATGTCCAGATGTGATGCATATTTTTTTGTAATTTTTTTCTAAGCGAATAATTAATTATGAATTTTTTATTACAACTTTTAAAAAATATAAAAAGTCGTCTTTCTAACCACCTTAACTTTCTCAAAACTTCATGAAATTCAATTTTTTTTTTTAATCCTATAGTATGCAAAGCATAGAATGTGACACATGATTTTGGATTCAAAAAATGTTTGAAAGCTATAGATGTTTTTCAATCATCCTATCAATCAGGACTTTAGTCGTAATTCAAATAGAAAATGAATAATAATTATTTATTAAATTCAAAGTAAAGCATAATTTATATTGGTGGAAAGCTGAGAATCTCCTTTAAAAACCCTTTTCATTTCATCAATTTTGGGTAAAAAAAAGTTGTCAGCCACATACCCTACACATACCCATCATATCGTCATTTTTTGGCCCATCATGATCTTGCACATACCCGCTACCTTCTGTTGACTATTATCATATTCATTAAGGAGCTCATGGTACTTATTCTTGAAATCATCCCTCTCAAGGGCGAGGTTTTCCACAGCTGCTTTAGTAAATCTAGCAACATTAACAGCCATGTCAACTGCCTCCAAGGATGGGGTATCAGTGACTCTCTTCACAAGTAATTTCCCATTGAAATCTGATGGTTCAACAAGTACTGGTTTCCTGGATCCCATGGATAATGAAAAAATTGCTAGTGTATCCCAATCTTCACTAAATGTAGATCCTCGAAGTGCCATAGTCAATTCCTCTTCTGTTTACACTAGGGTATTTTCAGCCCTCCTTATGGTATCTAGAACTATAGCATCAATAATGTCCCACTATGGTAGTAGCAACACACCACATTTCTTCACAAGTTCTCTTCCATCTTGGGAAATAATCTTTCAAAATTCATCCCTCATAACACTCCTCACATTGGCTTGAATGACACTTTCAAGAAGCTCCGGATGTAAACTCCTTTCAATGGCTACCTTCTCTACATACTCTATAGCTTTGGCTCTCCATAAGAAATCTCTAAATGCAGGCATTTCAACAAATGAGTCATCTTCCATAAATTTATGAAAAGCCTCTAACCTCAAATCATTTGCACTATTTAAACCGCTAATATCAAATTTTCCTAACCTAAGATTTCTTTCTCCTGAACTTGAGGTAGCTTCCCCTATAGGGGGAGGCATTATTTGTTGCATATCCTTAGGAGTGATAAAGATATCATCTTCATCTGTATAAGAATATTCAACCACTCCTCTTGCCTTAGTCCTTTGTTTCTTAAGGGGTGGTTGCTCCAATGGAGCAATACTTCCTAGAGGTGAATCAAGATCAATTACAGGTGGGGGAACCTACCTTGGAGGTGATGGAATTACACTTTCAAGAGAAGATTCCTTTGATCCCTCAGAAGTGATAGGGGTCAAAAAAAATTGTTCTTCATCTACCACTTTCTTCCTCCTGGAATAAATTCTTATTTTCTTGGGTGGTTGATAAGTGTGCCTTTCCTCCAATGTCATAGTAGTATCTTCTTCAACCACTCTTGCTTTTCCTTTATATGTAACCTCCTATTGCTCCCTTAACACACCAACTATATTTTTGAAATTATCCATAACATACATGACCTGGCTGAATTCATCAGGTATATTTGGCAAAGGGTTATACCTAGGATCCCTTTTCAATTTTTCCTCCATCATCTTTTCATAAGAAACGTACTTATCTTTCCTTTCATCTTGTTCTAGAAAGCTAGAAATGTTCTTGATCACATCTTCAAGATAATAGAAATTGTGCACAAAAATACCAAGCCTTTTATCTGCTTTTAATTTAGTAATAAAGCCCTCAGGGTCATGATTCCTTGGGCATACAGTCTCTAACTTATAGGGCACCAACAGATGCACTAATTCCCTCCATTCCCCTTTCACCATAACATAATCAACAAATGATGTCCATTCTAGAAAGAAAGAGCCTTTCCTTGCTATATCAGGAAAATGTGTTGTATGGGAGGCTCCTAGTTGCCTCATAATTTCAAGAAATTGTATCCTTAATGGCACATCTCTTGGTAGAACATATGGATCTATACTAGTTCCATATACTCTGAAGATTGTTTTATCAGGGTATAAAATCAAGTCTCCCTAGTTGTGACTCAAATTAAAGTTAGGCCTCATCTCCATACGTCTCAAGAATTCATGAATTTCTTTGGGAATCCTTGGTGGTTCATATATCAAGGACCTCTTTATCTTTGATGTAAAATCATTCTAAAACATCACATAATTATACTTCTGGTCATCTTTATCCATAATCTGGGTCCAACATTAAACATTCAAATCAACACCTTCTACCTTCTTTTTCAAAGTTATGTCTTTCTCAAAAACCTTTGCCCCTTTATACAATAACATATGCATTGACAAAGAGTACCACCATAATTTCACCCATTCTTTCCCTTCCTTCAGCTCAACCAGACCTTTATGGATATGTTCTGCCAAATATGTGGCATAATAATAAACTATGTTGTAAGCTAAGTGCTATAAATGTGTTTCCATGTAGCTATATTCTCTCTGCAATGTATCAGGGGGAGAAAAACCGATGATTTGGAAAAAAATAATATATAGTCTTCTTGAAATAGCTAGTAAAATATCTCATTGGGAAGGGCTCAAACTCATTTTCACCGATTTTATCTATTTTATATTCTTCCCAGTACCAGTACTAGCAGTATGCAAGGGAAACAACTTCTTTATGATGAATACCTTGATATTTTCATGTTCCTTCTTGATAGTATCCATATCAAGAGGAACCAAATCATTACTCCACTCATGCAAATCAAAAACATCCTCAGTTTCTTTTCCGGTTATGCTTACCATTTCTTTCGCATCAAATATCCTGACAACCCTAGAGATTGGGTCTTATCTTGAGGCGATATCCTTCAGTAAATAAACATCCATATATACATTGGGAACCACTAATTTTCCCATATATCTAGCCTCCAAGGGTTATAGAAAGGAACTCCAAGATTTCAATTTCTAAACCAATGTTCGAAGAGCTTCCATCCAGTATAAGGCACTTCGGCGTCCTTAATGAAACACTGCTTGTCTATCACTCCCTCTCTGATCCTAGGGCCATAGAACAAGAATTTCCCTTCAAGTTTCTTATTTGTAGAGGACGCTAACAAGTCAATAACATCCTAGGAAAGTAATCTAGGTTGGGTTGCAGGGATAGCCGCTTGTACTTTGGGAGCCATGAATATTGAAATGAATTTTAGGAAAACCGTGGTTTCGATGAGAAAGACTCTAATTACCACCCTACTAATTCAAACCTAGGGTTCAATTTGAATGCCAATTCTGAAAGGTCTCACAGGGCTACAACCTTTTAAAGAAAAATTTAACCCTAACCTTGAGCAATTAAAGCAAAGCAATAAAACACGTTCAATTGAAATCAAATTGAAAGCCAATCCTAGTTTAGAAAGTTGGAATAAAGCATAAAATAGTGTTTATTGTACTTGTGGCTTTCAATCGCAATAAACCCTAATGCTGGTCAGGCTGAACTCTGCAAATCAACTTCTTCAATTTTTCATATTGCTCCAGACACGTCCTCGAATTTCAATTATTCAAGGATTGATAACATACACACATTTTGAGGATAATCGAGTAGATTTTTGAGTCACCTCCGCCATTATTGCTCGCTCGCACAAAGCAAAACAATTACAATAGGTGTATTCAAAGTTTTGAATATGCACCATTGATCTCCCACCGAGATGGCCACCTTAGACAACTCAGATTGAGTCAAACACATTTGAATTTCATCGTTGCTCCATTATGAACAATTGGCCAATAAAGATATTCCAACTAGATCCTTCTTCATGTACTTCTAGGCTCCACCTTCCAGTGGTCATAGGACACATGTAGCGACTTCTCACGGTCCTCACAACCTTTAACGAGCTTGCATCAAAACTCCGTGAGATGGCGGGGGACAGTAATGATCATTTTTTTCCTCTTAATAATCACTGTTGATCATAAAAATTTGAGCATCAGAATGAAAAGTGACGGCTGGTTCTATACCTGTGATCAAACATGTGTCAACATCTCATAGACCATGCAACAGTTAAAGAGCCTTCACTCGGAACCCATGACCCAATGAGGAATGGCTCAAATTGATTCCCATGATCAGATGATCTTTAATCCTACACACATGAAAAAGTTAAACATAAAATGGGTCCATGATTATGGCGACGACACTTTTACCCTTGAGGACAAATGACTTAGACTTAAGTCATTTAGGAGCGAAATATTAAAGCCCGACATTAGGAAGATTAAACCACTCAACAATTGAAGGTGACCGAGTAACCTAGACAAGGGGGTCGGTAAAGGAACGAACCTCGATGGCTCAAATGACAACTTAAATGATCGAAAACCAGACAAAACATTCAAACCTAGGATTAAAATGCCCAAGGTTTAAAAGTAAAGCATTTGAAAACAAGGTTACAAGGTAAAACCCTAAACCCCACCTATGGGCAACATGTAACATGCCATTACTGAGCATAAAGGGACCTCAAAATGTCAAAAATTTAGGGACTCCATCATGCCACTCCTAGTGTATGAGTCTCATGTGGCTCAAAATTAAATTAAATTCAAATTCTTGGTGGGATTTTATCCTCCTAGATCTGATGTCGACTTGTAATGTAATTCAGAAAATTTGGCATAAACAAGTATAAACACAAGGTTATTTCACTCATTTTCACCTAAGACTTTCATGAGAGAATTCCTAATAGAAAATTGGAGTTTACAAGAGCATTCAATAGCATTCAAGAGTTGATTATCAAGTGTTTTGGAGCATTTTTCAAGTATCAAGCATCATGTCAAAGTCATCATTATTTTTGAGCTAACATTTGTGATGTAGGGTTTAATGATTCAAGAAATTATTCAATTCAAGATTCAATATCTACATACATTGGAGCCATTTCATACATGTTTGCAACACTTTATTGCTAGGGTTTGGTGAGTTATAACATTGCATGTTGTTCATTCATCATTCCTTCATATCATTTCATAACAAGGAATAACAAGGAATTTAGGTTATAAAAATAAATAAATAAATGTATTTTGATAGGGCTTAGGCCACTTCATAATTTTACCCATGATGAAGACTCAACCATTTAGGAAAAACATAGTCATTTTGAGAAAGTACATTGAGATGTGGGACAAGTTAGTGGCTAGAAGGGATATTTTGGATAAAAAGTCTATGCACTATATAAAATATATAAAATCCATAATGTGTACATGTTTTATTTTTAATAAAAAACATAGTGTGAGCACATTATACTTTATATTATTTGTAATAAACAATACAAAACACAATGTGGGGATGTTATGTTTTCTACTATTTTTAAGAAATTATAAAAAAATTATGAAATATAAATATTTATTGCACATATGATTACTTGAAATGTGTGGGGAGGAAATGAGAAAAATAAAATGATCCATCTATTTAAAATATATTAGAGAACCTAAAATTATATCTAAATAAATTTAGTGGATGCATGAACGTATTTAATGTTGTAGAAAGCCTTATATGCCTCTATGTTTTTTACTTGCTCATATCCCTTCATGGCTAACAATTTGGGACTTCATACTGTTTTAATGGAATTCAAGTGCACAAATATATTTGAAAACTTTTTTCATTTTCATATTATCATCAAAATAATTAAAGTCGTGTATTGAAGGGAAACAAGGAGATAGTGATATGGTTGGTGCTAAGTTTCTCTAAGAAAACATGTATGAAAATTTTATAGTGCTAAAATATTTCTTCTTCTTAAGAGAGTGAAAGAATTATCATTTCTATAGATTCAAATATGGTTGAGATTAGGGGTGGAAAAGGTAATTTCCCCCTAGGTCCTTCCTTTCTGGGTATGTGTATATAGAATAACAAGGAATATAGGATCTAAAAATAAAGAATAAAAATTTGATATGGCTTAGGTGATTTCACAATTTTATGCATGATGAAGAATTAACCATTTAAGAAAAATGTAGTCATTTTAGGATTAGTTGTGTTGGTAGGTAAGTACACCAAGATGGAGTACAAATTAGTGTTCAAAATAGAGATTTTTGATAAAAATTATATGCACTATATAATACATATTATCATTAATGGCCACACAATATATTTTCAGTACAAAGAATATTGAAAGTAGATTAAGTTTTTCATTACTTTTTAAAAAAATTAAAAACACTAATGCAAACATGTTATATTTTATATTATTTTTAAGAAACTATAAAAAAAATTAGGAACTAAAGAATATTGATTTAACATATGGTTTCTTAGAATTTATTGGGATTCAAAGAGAAAAATCGAGATAATGTTCATTATATACAAAATTCAATAAAAATTCTAAAAATACATCTAAAAAATTTGATAGATGGACAAATACCCTTGATGTTTTAGAAAGCCTTAGGTGTTCCTATATGTTCTTGAATAGTTCAAGTCCCTTCATGCTTCATTCTAGCCTTCATATTATTTTAAGATAAATTAGGTGTATTGATTATATATTTCATTATCACATTAACATCAAAATAATTAAGACCATGTGCTAACAATAGACAAGGAAATAGTTGCATGGATGACATGTTCAAAATAATTAACCAATAATGAATTTCTCTAAGGAAACATGTATGGAAATTTTTGAGTGCCAAAGTCCTCCATCCTCTAAGGAGTATGAAAGAGTTACGATTTCTATATATTCAAATGTTGTTAAGATTTTGGGTGAAGTAACATCCCCTTGGCTCCTTCGTTTTAGGGGATTTTTATATAGAATTTAACATGGCATTTAGGCTATAAAAATAAATAAAATATATATTTTTGATAGGGCTTAGGTGGCTTCATAATTTTACCTAGGGTGAATATTTAACCATTTAGGAAAAACATAGACAATTTGGGATTGGTTGTGTTTGTAGGTAAGTACATCATGATGGGGGAATTTAGTGGCCAAAAGGTAGATTATATAAAACACATATGTACTATATATGAAATGCACATGATTCTTAATGTGTACACATTATATTTTCAATGTAAAAAATAATGTGTCCATGTTATTTTTTATTATTTTTGAGAAACAATACAGAGATAATGTGAGTATGTTATGTTTTCTATTATTTTTCAAAAACTTTTAAAAAATTAGGAAACAAAAAAATTATTACACATATGGTTACTTAAAAGGTGTGGGGAAACAAAGATAAAAAACTGAATTATTTTTGATATATTCAAAATGAAATAAATAACCCATTATATATAAATAAATTTGGTTGATGAAGGAATGTGTTTGATGGTGTAGAAATCCTTAGTTGCACCTCTATTTCCTTGACTAGTTCAAGTCCCTTCATCCTTCATTTGAGCCTTCATATTATATTAGTGGTAATAAGGTAAATAATAGATGTAGATTCTTTCTCATTTTTACACTGTTATAAAAATAATTAAGACCATGCACTAAAGGGAAATAAGGAAATAGTGGCAAGTTTGGTGATCAATTTCTTTAAGGAAACATGTATGAAAAAAATTGAGTACTAAAATCCTCCCTCTTCTAAGGAGAATGGAATAGTTATCATTTCTATATATTCAAATGGGATTGATGTTGTTGGTGTAAGAAGTACCTTTCCTTTGTTTCCTTCATTTTTGGGTAATGTGTATATATAATAGCATCAAATTTAGGATCTAAATTTATTGTTTGATAAGGCTTATGTGGCTCTATAGTTTTACCCATGATGAATATTTAGCCATCAAGGAAAAAATATTCATTTTGGGATTAGTTGGGTTTGTAGGTAATTATATCAAGATGGGAAAAAAATAGTTTCCAAAAGGGATATTTTGACTAAAACTCATATACACTATATGGGTATGTGCAGGATCATCATGGAAAAAATAGGCCCTTAAGTGGCAAAAAAATTAGAAAAATTAGAGTTAGGAAACTTGACGTAAAAATTTGAATAAGTTAACTATATTATTTAAAAAATATGTAAGAATAGAATATGTAACAAATTTAATGTAGTTTCTAAAATACTAGGTTTATTTAAAAAAAGCAAAAATCTATTTGGTGAAATTTTAAAATTTCAATGCAGTAGTACTTAAATTTTAGGGAAAAAATAAGAAGTAGGTGTCTATCTGACCACCCTAACCATAATAAAATGATAATATTTTTTATAAGATTTTAGATATAAGTAGAGGACTCATGTCCAGATGTGATGCATTTTTTTGTAATTTTTTTCCAAGTAAATAATTAATTATGAATTTTTTATTACAAGTTTTTAAAAATATAAAAACTCTTATGTCTAACCACCTTAACTTGGTCAAAACTTCATGAAATTCATTTTTTTTAAACCTATAGTACATGAAGCACAGAATGTGACACATGTTTCAGATTCAAAAAATGTGATATTGTTTGAAACCTATAGATGTTTTTCAATCATCCTATTAATCAGGACTTTAGTCATAATTTAAATAGAAAATGAATAATAATTATTTATTAAATTCAAAGTATAGAATAATTTATATTGGTGGAAAGCTGAGAATCTCCTTTAAAAACCCTTTTCGTTTCATCAATTTTGAGTAAAAAAAAATCATCAGCCACATACCCATCATATCGCCACTTTTTGGCCCATCATGATCTTGCACATACCCATATAAAATACATAAAATCCCTAATATGTACACATTATATTTTGAATACAAAACATAATGTAAGAATTTTATTCTTTCTCTTATTTCTAAGAAGAAATACAAAATATAATGTTACCATGTTATTTTTTGTTAGCATAATTAGTTCTTATATTATTCTAATGTCATAAATTGCATTCTATAAAATTTCAAATTGCATACACCTTCCCCTTTAGTTACAACTAATAAAATTATGCTATTTCATCCCAATTTCAACCCAAACCATCTTTCAACTCCTGGAATTTCAATTTCCTTGATGGTTAAGTTAAATTTTTGCATGGATATGTGCACAGTATGCAGACATTTGTGCATTGTGCTAGCATCCTGTGAAAATCCATGAATGTGTTAGCCTTTGGGAAATTACACTTGCTACATTTCGATAGTGTAACACCTTTTCCAACCTAAACTCTCATTGGGAACAATTTAGGAATGATATTTTGAACCAAAAAATGCTCCCTCTTGGCTAAGATTTTTGGAATTTTTGGAATGGGGTACACAACTCTCGAACATTCTACAACATTCTTCAGCTCTTCTTACCATACAAAACTTTATGAAACTCCATGGTTCCGCCGTTGCTATGATCATAGTGACACCTTGTAGAGATCTAATGCTATCAGCTTAAGAGATCACTTTCAGATCTTGAGAAATATTTCCTATCTAGCTACCCAACCTCTCTCTGGTCTTATGTGTGTCTAGGTATAGGTGAATTGTTTTTGGATAAATTTTTCTTCATTGGGAACAATTTAGGCATGCTATTTTGAACCAAAAAACCTTCCCTCTTGGCTAATATTTTTGGGATTTTTGGAATGGGATACACAACTCTCAAACATTCTACAACATTTTTCAGCTCTCCTTACCATACACAACTTTTTGAAACTCCATGGTTCCACTATTGCTATGATCATAGTGACATCTTGTAGAGCTCTATTGCTATCAGCTTAAGAGGTCACTTTCAGATCTTGAGAACTCTTTCCACTTCTTATTTCTATTATTCTTGTCTAAGGTTGTTCGTGGAGGGGTGATCCCATAATAGTGGTTTACAATTTTTGGCCAAACTGGACACTGAAATTATTATTTTTAACTAAATCTTCACATTTGGGCACCTATAGCGGCTAAACTGTGAGGAATTTGAAGATGGTGCAAACTAGAGTCTCATCAAATTTTGTCTGTAGATTCTAAAAATATTTTTTTCAAAATTTTTGGAATGAAATTTCACTTCTTTTTCCATCTCCCACGAAAATAGATTTTTTTCAGAAAACAACATTTTTAAAAAGTGACACACACAGTATAACGCATAACTTTTTTTCCATGAAGGATAAAATTCCAATTCTTTCAAATTTAGATTTGTAACTCTGATATCTAGTGCTTCCACTTGGTTAGATAGTTTTTGATTGAATAATTTTTCCTTAATCAAGTTTCAAAGTCAAATGAATTACAATTCAGACACATCAGCGACTGTATAACGTGTAACTTTTTTTGTATATGTCAAAATTTAATTTAATTTTTTTTTGGATCAAGGACTTCAATATCTGGTGCACTCATATTTTTCAAAAAAAATTTGATAATCTTCTATTTTTCCACATGTGAAGAACAAAAAAAAATTCATTTTCGATGAAAAACCTATGTTTAATAAAACTTCAAAAAACAAATACATAACAAAACCAAAACATATTAAAATTATATTCATTGGATAGCTTGTTCTGAGGAATACCATAATCATTTGAAATAAATTTTAAATGAATTCATTTGATCCCTAAAATCTAAATCAAAAGTGATTTTTTATCAGCATTTTGATAGGTGTAAAGGAGAGCATTTATAGGTATGGTTTAAAACTAGCGAGGTTCTATCCAAGGGGGTTTGATCTAAGGTGATTTGATCAAACCCTCTTCAATTGGAATCCTTAAAATGGAACTTTTTAAGGCTTAAATCTTTATATTTTCTAAAAATATGTGATTTCAGCTAAAATTCGTTCCTCTGAGGAATTGTAAACTACTATTATGACAGCACCCAGAGACGTGGGAATACCAAAATAGGGGTTTGAATGAAGCAAAATCCTATCTAGCCACCCAACCTCTCTTTGGTCTTATGTGTGTCTAGGTATAGGTGCAATTTTTTTTGGAGAAATTATTTGATCTCATTAGGTGTCTTTGGTAATATTTTGAACTCCCCCTTGCCACTTTCATTTAAATTCATTTAACACTTTCATTCTAGCTATTACATGTTTAAGTGTGCAATCAAATTTCATAGCTTTTGATGTCTAGAATATTGTAAAGAATGTTCTTTGTTTCTCTATGGAAATTTCTATTTTCTATCATTACATCACACTAGTGTGATGCTATGTCATCTAATAGCCAGACATTAGTCTTTGATAAATATCTTGTTATATTTCCTAAGAAACATTTACACTATAATTTTAGTTTTTAAGGGCTAAAGGGTTTAGATAATTTATGTGCTCAATTAAATAGACTTTGAATTAATTAATAGATAAACTTGAAGGTTGTAGTTACCTAAAGGTTTACCGAAGTAGAGGATTGAAATTTGAATCTCTAAAGCATTTGATTATCCTTTGTAGTAATTCATTTTCATAATCTACATTTTTATTACACCCCTAACTTTAACTATGTTTTACTTTTTACTTTGAAGTAATTAGTAGATGATTATGCATGTTTCAATGATTTGACGTTTAGTTTAAATGGCTACAAAAATCAATGTTTTCATGAGTCATGTTTATTTGACTAAAATTTGACATGTGTTTAAAAGTTGTCAAGATGTGATGATCTCATGAGGATTATGAAAATGATTACTGAAACACTAATCTTGTGTTGTTGATTGCAAGTTGCATTCAAAAAATAGGTTTCCGCCCTTCGAGAAAGGGAGGGAGAGCATCATCAGAGAGAAGGGAATAGATATAAGGAATAGAATAGGTTGTCACCATCTTAAGTCTATTTCTAGTTTCCTAGCGTCAACCTAGTCATTTTGGGGATAGTGACGTCGTCAAGGTTGAACATAAGTTGTTTTACGACTAAGACAATTTTCTGTTGAGCCCAACGCTTCTTATGTTGTAACGAGTTTATGTCATGACATCAATTTCGTAATTGGTTGTTCATTATTGTCTAATAGTTTGAATTGGCTTATTAGGTCATGGAACTATTATTATAGCCCGATTCCTTGTAAAAGGAAGTCATTATGACGATCACCCTTGAGTTCGTTTTATGGGGTGAATATGCTCGAGAGACAACAAAAGATCAACGCCATCGATCGTGTAAGATTGCATTACCAACTCTTAATTTCTAAATGATTGTCGTCTATATATGTTCAATCTTTAAATGCTTTAACTAAATGACTCTCATTATGATATTACACATGGACGTTGATCATTTATGATCATCGTTGAATTCATTTATTTGACGAATATACTGGTTAGACGATGTAACAACCTATGTCATCAACCTTTTCCATGATGTTATATTTCTTAAAGTATTATTATGTTTAGATATATGTTGAAAATTGGATACGGCTACACATTCCAAGAGTTAAACGATAGGATCCAACTTTTATTTAAGAAGAGAAATTTTTTTTGATGAAAATTGTTCAACTCTTAGAATCTTGGGTGATTGCTTTAACTTTTATGTTTATTTGTATTGCATAGCTTATATGGCCTATGCAAACCCCATAGGCTGAACATACTAATTTATCGTTGGCAATAGATTTAGAAGGGTTATCAACAATAATAGTTGCCATCAAGGGTTGTGAGCACAATTTTTCAAAGGTGGCATAAATCTTATTTGATAGCAATTCAATTCTCCACTTTCTAACCCCATCTCTCATCACGTCAATTTGCATGGTAATTATTCTTTTTATTAACAAAATTTATATTCCTAAGTCAGTTGATGATATTTGAGGGGATAAGAATCATGTCATGGGTTAATGACTTCTAGTGAACAAACTATTGCTTTCAAATTACCTCTTTAATGGTTTCTATAACTGTTTCTTTCCTAGGTCAGGTCGTGGCTAGTTGTACCAAGCATTATCTGATGCTAAATTGGAGAATATAAAGAGTTATGAAATCCGTCGCTAACAGATACATTGGGAGGCTATTTGGAAATAGGAGGAAAGTGGCCTAAGTCTCTAACCGCTTTAGGAACTACTTTTTTTTCTCTAACTACCTTTGTAGCAGTTGCTATAATAGATTCTTGTCGAGCAAGAGTAGAGGGGGGGATTCAACGAGAGGCTCTCACTGTCTTTCCGGAGAGTGCTCGCCCTTTTTATTCATTACCTCTCTACAATAGCAAGGGGAGATATATCCAAAGGGTCGAAGAGACAAGGAATGAAGGCAGAATACATCCTTAATGCTCTTGCGGAAATGGAATTTCCAGAGCTTTTGGAACTTCACTAAAGAACAGATTGAAGGGAGTCTATCCATCTCCGTGTGAAAATTAGGCGGTTGAAACCAGTGAATAGGGAGAAGGAAAAACATTTTTTGATCATTTTGAATACATGCACAATGCCATGCTATTATGTATTGGACCCGAGTTGAGTTGTATTTCAAGGGTGTTCCATTGGTCGTTGGTTGTGATACAAATTTGTAAGTTTGAGGAAGCTTGTCCACTTTTCGGGAATGGGAGGAGCATGGTCACGGTGGTTGATATTGACCTTTTCTAAGTGTATGATATATGTAGAAAAAAAAAAGACATGAGAGGAGAGGACTGAACCAGTCAAGAGACCACCAAATTCAAGTATAGAATCTACCACCTTACATTAAGGCCAAAATGAATTTTGATAATTGACCAAGGATTGAAGGATATGCATAAAACGAATTGGCCAAAGAGCTTTTGAGACTTCCAGAAATGTAAACACGTATGTAGGAGTAAATACCAAACTCATGGCATTGAGAGAATTTCCTCATCTATGGAGTGACAAAAACCCTAAAGACAAATGGAAAGCAACGCGCTAGTTTTACAATTTTGTGTAGAAAATTCCAAGAATGGCTAATGTAAGGTGCTAAGAGATTTCTACAAAAGTTCGAACCTTGATTGCTCCGAAGAAGGATTAGAAGAGATTATAAATATTTTGTTTCCACAAGCTTGGAGAAGCATCGCTGGTAAGGAGTGCAGAATAGCACCATTATACAGGCATGATTTTCTCTATCCTTAACTTATTTTATGGGCTTGCAAATAAAGAGTTTATTATGGATGTATATCTTAACAATTTTGATTACAAGAAAGAAAGGACGAATCTATGTAATCTTTTAGTAGCTTGTTGAACATGCATCCTAAAAAGGAAAATGGTACAAGTTCTAGAGAATGGAAAGACCAAATCAGTATTCACTTAAAAGAGAAGTATAAGGATATAATGGAATATCTAGGGTAAAGACTACAATAGTTTAATAGATGTATTCTTGCTTTTGGGAGCTTATCTCTATTATTTATTTGGAATAGAGGTTTCAGTGATGATAACATCCTTTTGATATTGAAGCGACAATGTTGCACTATGGATATAGAATACCTTTTACGAAATTGAGTTTTACACGACATTTTTGTAAAACAAATCCAGGAGAATAGGTGAACCAGGGATGTGGAAATTTAGACAGCCTTTCTTTTAACCATTAGTACTTGTGCTATATTGTCTCAGGAGAGAGAATAAATTAGGCAATGCAACGATATAGACCTCATAGTTCTTGTTCAATAGAACTTATTCTAGTGCTAAGTGCACATAAGACATAGGTAGCCCAAGATTGGGTATCATTGGAATGATTTACCTCAAGGTGGGACATAAGGAGAGATTCATAACTCAATTCAATATGATGGTGGTAAACTATTAAGATCAATAAAGGCTTAAGAAATAAAGGAAGTTATATATGAGTTCATAACTTAACCTAGGTTGAAAGTCAGTAGACTCAAATAGACCAAGGGGTCAAAGATAGATTATTATCTTTTAAAAATCAAACCTTTTAAGGGTAGAAAGATTGACTTAGTTCAAGACTATTGATATGAAATGATAGTAATCTTTGAGATATTATATTGGCAAGGAAATACCTTGAATAGTATGTTTATTCATGTACGTAAAATGTGAATACAAACAATGTCAAGTGGTCTAGGAGAGACTAGAGGCATTTTGTTTTTATGGTTAGTTACACTTATGTTATTACCTTTGGAGAATCAAGGATGATGATTTTTTTCTATGCGTTGAGTTAGAGAAGCTAAACCCTAGTATTGAAATTAGGAGGATGTAGGAAATCTATAACTCTTATGTCAGATATGACATTGTACATATATATTTTGATTGTCAGTGAAAGGTCGAGAAAACTATAGATCAAGACAGGAAGTCTTTATAACACCTTAAGAGATTCTTCGATAATGTTGAAACTCGATTAAACGCATCGAGATGTTGGGTATTGAATCTTGAGAAGTAAATGACAGGACGTCATAAACCCTAGATATTGCAAGAATGCAATAAGGGACTTTTGAAAAGGTTTGAAATATCTAAATCTTTATATTACATGTTTATAATGAATTATGGATTAATGATAGTTCTAAGACGAGTCAGAGGTGTGTGTCTAGATGGCTTGACCAATTAGAATGATCATACTTAGCTAGAAGGGATCTAGAGTTGTAAGGTTGATTGAGTATTGTAGGACACAACACTAGGATTTAGATGGTGAAACTTGATAGCTCCTTATATCTATACCCTTCGTGAAGGGCCGGGGCGCTACTAGTTAGGTAGTGTGCGGGGGACCACTTGAGTCCGCGGTTGGAGGAAAAGCACTAGGATGATGCTCTCCCTCTGTATCAGAAGACTCACCGAGTCTCGTGAAGATCGACATTAGCATTTTATGGTTTATGACATTCAACCTATGAGGTAAAACTATTATTTATGTTAAGTATATCTTATGTGATATAAATGAATAGTGTAAGGAATTCTCTTGATTCTAGTTACAATTACATGTGAATTCAAGTTTGAATTTATCTAGAAAAGTTAAACTTTATTCTTGTGCTTATACAAATGTTTTAAATTAAAAAAAAAAAAAAATTCTCACTCATGTTTACTAAGTTTATTTACCTTCTAGTAAATTCATGAGATTACTTGAGTATTAACAAGAGGGATGTTACAATTTTGGTGAACCTAACGTGAGCATGCATTTTGCATGTCTTTCTCGAAACAACATTTGAAATATTCAAAACTTTTTATTTTCTTCACTCATTTTCAAGATTTTTCAAGGATGTGCATTGTGATACTCTTCTATGAGCTTTATAATCTATTCTATATAACTTCTAGATACATAGTTAGAAGAATCTTGAGAGCTACCATACCTCCAAACTTATATAATCCCACTAGACCTAGCTTGATGTTCTTTACAAATATATATCCTTTTGTCTCTTCATTGTTCTTTTAGAATTCTTCTACTTTGAACTCTCAACCAAATTCTCCTCCTAGGTCTCCTCCTCTTATATATTATGAGGTTTCTCTTGGGGTCCCCTTTGAGCAGGTTTAGTCTTTGGAGGATAATTTGAAGCACTTCAAGGATCTCCTTAATTGTGACTTGTTTACTCAAGTTTCCCCTATTGTTGGTAATCTAAGATACTTTCTCATCTTAGATTGTAAGAGCCTTGAGTTTCTTTGTGCATTAACAAACATAGTTGAGACTCATGTACCTTCATACATGTCAATCTTGAATTGACCTCTTAATTCACAATCAAATGTCACTGATACCTAGTTGAATGTTTTGATGATTGAGGTGTTTGTACACATGGTAGATGTTAATATTAATATAGCTCATATATCTTCTACAATAATACATACACTATGTATGATAGATGTATTCTTTCTTTTGGGAGCTTATCTCTATTATTTATTTGGAATAGAGGTTTCAGTGATGATAACATCCTTTTGATATTGAAGCGACAATGTTGCACTATGGATATAGAATACCTTTTACGAAATTGAGTTTTACATGACATTTTTGTAAAACAAATCCAGGAGAATAGGTGAACCATGGATGTGGAAATTTAGACAGCCTTTCTTTTAACCATTAGTACTTGTGCTATATTGTCTCAGGAGAGAGAATAAATTAGGCAATGCAACGATATAGACCTCATAGTTCTTGTTCAATAGAACTTATTTTAGTGCTAAGTGCACATAAGACATAGGTAGCCCAAGATTGGGTATCATTGGAATGATTTACCTCAAGGTGGGACATAAGGAAAGATTCATAACTCAATTCAATATGATGGTGGTAAACTATTAAGATCAATAAAGGTTTAAGAAATAAAGGAAGTTATATATGAGTTCATAACTTAACCTAGGTTGAAAGTCAGTAGACTCGAATAGACCAAGGGATCGAAGATAGATTATTATCTTTTAAAAATCAAACCTTTTAAGGGTAGAAAGATTGACTTAGTTCAAGACTATTGATATGAAATGATAGTAATCTTTGAGATATTATATTGGCAAGGAAATACCTTGAATAGTATGTTTATTCATGTACGTAAAATGTGAATTCAAACAATGTCAAGTGGTCTAGGAGAGACTAGAGGCATTTTGTTTTTATGGTTAGTTACACTTATGTTATTACCTTTGGAGAATCAAGGATGATGATTTTTTTCTATGCGTTGAGTTAGAGAAGCTAAACCCTAGTATTGAAATTAGGAGGATGTAGGAAATCTATAACTCTTATGTCAGATATGACATTGTACATATATATTTTGATTGTCAGTGAAAGGTCGAGAAAACTATAGATCAAGACAGGAAGTCTTTATAACACCTTAAGAGGTTCTTCGATAATGTTGAAACTCGATTAAACGCATCGAGATGTTGGGTATTGAATCTTGAGAAGTAAATGACAGGACATCATAAACCCTAGATATTGCAAGAATGCAATAAGGGACTTTTGAAAAGGTTTGAAATATCTAAATCTTTATATTACATGTTTATAATGAATTATGGATTAATGATAGTTCTAAGATGAGTCAGAGGTGTGTGTCTAGATGGCTTGACCAATTAGAATGATCATACTTAGCTAGAAGGGATCTAGAGTTGTAAGGTTGATTGAGTATTGTAGGACACAACGCTAGGATTTAGATGGTGAAACTTGATAGCTCCTTATATCTATACCCTTCGTGAAGGGCCGGGGCGCTACTAGTTAGGTAGTGTGCGGGGGACCACTTGAGTCCGTGGTTGGAGGAAAAGCACTAGGATGATTCTCTCCCTCTGTATCAGAAGACTCACCGAGTCTCGTGAAGATCGACATCAGCATTTTATGGTTTATGACATTCAACCTATGAGGTAAAACTATTATTTATGTTAAGTTTATCTTATGTGATATAAATGAATAGTATAAGGAATTCTCTTGATTCTAGTTACAATTACATGTGAATTCAAGTTTGAATTTATCTAGAAAAGTTAAACTTTATTCTTGTGCTTATACAAATGTTTTAAATTAAAAAAAAAAAAAAATTCTCACTCATGTTTACTAAGTTTATTTACCTTCTAGTAAATTCATGAGATTACTTGAGTATTAACAAGAGGGATGTTACAATTTTGGTGAACCTAACGTGAGCATGCATTTTGTATGTCTTTCTCGAAACAACATTTGAAATATTCAAAACTTTTTATTTTCTTCGCTCATTTTCAAGATTTTTCAAGGATGTGCATTGTGATACTCTTCTATGAGCTTTATAATCTAGTCTATATAACTTCTAGATACATAGTTAGAAGAATCTTGAGAGCTACCATACCTCCAAACTTATATAATCCCACTAGACCTAGCTTGATGTTCTTTACAAATATATATCCTTTTGTCTCTTCATTGTTCTTTTAGAATTCTTCTACTTTGAACTCTCAACCAAATTCTCCTCCTAGGTCTCCTCCTCTTATATATTATGAGGTTTCTCTTGGGGTCCCCTTTGAGCAGGTTTAGTCTTTGGAGGATAATTTGAAGCACTTCAAGGATCTCCTTAATTGTGACTTGTTTACTCAAGTTTCCCCTATTGTTGGTAATCTAAGATACTTTCTCATCTTAGATTGTAAGAGCCTTGAGTTTCTTTGTGCATTAACAAACATAGTTGAGACTCATGTACCTTCATACATGTCAATCTTGAATTGACCTCTTAATTCACAATCAAATGTCACTAATACCTAGTTGAATGTTTTGATGATTGAGGTGTTTGTACACATGGTAGATGTTAATATTAATATAGCTCATATATCTTCTACAATAATACATACACTATGTATGTGCTTCCTATTATTCCTATAATTAATGTATCTCAAATTCCTTTGGGGTATGGCATGCCTCCTCGACCTAGTTCTACAAATCAAACTCCCATAGTGCAAGCTTATATCGCAATGGATAATCCACCTCCCCTGCCATCTAATTCCATTTTTAATACCCTATTACAAAGCATGGGTCAAATGTAGTCTTAGCTTGCTAATCTAACCAATGTTTCTATGCAATCTATGCTTACTCCTTACTATCGTCACACCCCTCTTATCTTGAAAATATTAAATGATCCAATGCCCCAAGGTATCAAGATACCTAAATTTGATAAGTAAAGTGGTAAGGGAGACCCATAGATACATGCTAATTCCTTTATCACTCTTTGTAGTTATTTCTTACATCAAGCCCATTTATTAGAAAAATTATTCCCATGATCCCTTCAGGAGACCACATTGGAATGGTTTTTCTCATTGCTTGGTAACTCTATCTTTTCTTTTGATCTACTCATGAACCAATTCATGCAATAGTTTCAAGAAAACATTGGCTCCAAGGTCATATTATTGATCTTGTCCATTGTAAGAAGCAACCTAGTGAGAAGTTTAAAACTGATTTTATTTCTCCATATCAATCTATCTCTTCAAAAATTCCTTATTCCTTGCTTGATCATGACATTCAGAGAATGTTCATGGGAAGTCTCTAGCTGACATTGAGGGAACAAGTGTCCTTAGTGAAGTATCCTTATTTTTATTATTTTTGTACTAATCTATGAGATTATTAGTAGACATTCTACCTCATCCCAACATATTGATAATTTTTTAGCTACATATTCTTCTATAGGGTCAAGGAAAAGTAAGGCAGTGGCTAATGTGGTGGCCATTCCCCAGAAAACTAAGAATAATACACATAGATCAAAATGTAATAGGGTTTTCACAAGATTATCTTATACTTATTTAAGTGAACTTCAAAATTTGTTAAAATATAATTTAATCACCCTCTTGAAGATCATACTACTCCCTAACAACAAGCCATACCCCAATTGGTATGATGCTTCTAAGTTTTTCCAATATCATCAAAAGGTTGGGCATGAAACTGAATGTTGTCTACACCTAAGACATACAATTCAAGATCACATAGATGGTGGTAACATCCAACTTGATAGTAATAAGTAAAATTCAAAAAAAATTGTTGCTAAGGCCAATATTTAGCTATAGATTTACTCAAATCCTTTTCCACCTCTTTCTTCTAATTTTATTAATTTTTCTACTCCAACTAATGATACCTTGCATCTCACTATCTAAAACTATAACTCACTATTTGAAACCAGAATCTAAAAACAACAAAAATCAACTCAGAAATATGTAAAAGCATTTTTCAAAACCCTAAGCTAGGAACCATTTTCCCAAGGGAAAATGAATCCCTGACCAGGGTTGTTTCCTAAATTTTTGGGAATTAAAACCTCTATTTCTATATTTGGTTTTGCTATTTTTAATTTTTTGTTTCATTTTGCAAATTTTTTGTTACTTGGAATTGATCATATTAATCTTGATTTGAGAAAATCAATTCATTGTGTGGATTCAAAATTGCATTTATAAGACATCATTTTAAGGTTATTACATAGCATAATTAGAAAATTATCTTGTTTGAAATCTAAAAATTGCTTTTACATATTTGCATTACACTTACATCTTAGGATATTTGACTGCATCTTGCCTATTTTCCATTTTGGGTGCATACTGAGTTTATGAAAATTGTATGCGCTTCACAACTTGATGTCCTATTAGCACTACTATTGTGAGACATATTTTAATACTCATGTCATCCCATGATACACCATTCATTGTGGATCTTGGGTTTTCCAACTCTTTCACTCATAGTGTTGATACTAATCAACCCACTATGAATCATAGTCTTCATACCTCATTTCCAATGACTTCCCTACCCACAACTAATATGCATGATGTTGAAACAATGGCTATTAATTTATTGTAAGAGAACATAAGAAGGATAGATAAAGAAATAGAAAAATTACAAAACTTTGTGAATTCTGAAAACATTGCTAATAGTGCCATTCTTGCTTTAGATAATGTGAGGAAAATGCTTGAAAATGAACTGGAATAGATATTGTGTAAAGTCTAGCTTATATTGTTGATAAACATGTCCCTACCATGACTATTTGTGCTCAAGCTTTGGGATATACTCAAATCCAAGGTGGAAATTCAATTCCTCCTTCCACAACCCTTATCTTTATTCCTACCTACACTAGTGCTCATGTTACTACAACCATCCAACCTACTAGAAATGTCAACACTTCCTTAGGTATTTCCACTGGGAATCATTCTAGCTTTGTGAATCCAAATCTCATTTTTCTTCAACCATCCCCCCTCACAAATCTACAATTCACATGCCCTCCACATACATACACAAATCCACCTTATTCACCTCTATCTCACAATACCAACAATGATCCAATCCTTAACACACTTTTGCAAAATATCTCATCCTTACAACAAAAAATTGCCACATTAAACCAAAAACAACAATGGCCAACCTAAACAAGACATCAAAAAAATATATTATCCTTGGAGATAGTGAGAACGCATATGCCACAAGGTATAGAGGTTCCTAGGTTTGAGAAATATGGTGGGAAAGGAGATCCAGTTAGTCATGTTTCTGCTTACACAACTTTATGTAGTGACTTCATTTTTGAAGATAAACGCTTGGCTAAGCTATTCCCTCAATCCTTGAAAGATGCTACTTTAGAGTGGTTTTACTCCCTACTGAATAATTCAATTATTTCATTCAATGAACTTATTGATACTTTTTACAACCACTTCCAAAATCACACGGGTCCTAAGATGACCTTAGCTAATTTGATGACATGTAAACAAAAGGATGATGAAAAGGTCATTGATTTCATAGCATGATACCAAATGCTTTATTCTTAAATAAACATTAAGATTCCTAATGAAAACCTTCAAAGAATTTTTATTTCCAATTTTCAAGATAAAATCCAAGCTAATCTTGAGATGTTCAAGTTTCCTTCATTCACTCATTTGTGTACAACCCTTCATGATTTCCAAAATTTGGTTAGTAGTCATGAAGTGAAAACTACCTCTAATCATCCTAAAAAAATTGAAGATCCACACCTCAAACCAATCATCAACCTTTCACAAAAAAAAAAGGGGGATTTATACAACTTAATCCCCCTCAATCAAATCAAAATGTTGACATTCAAGCATGGCTGCTATAAAGAAGACAAAACCATATGCTGGATAGAAATAGATAATTTACACCCCTACCTGATACCCTTCATAATATCATGTTGCAGCTCTTAGACAAGAATTTGATTTCCATACCTCTCATTCTAGCTCCTAATCCTACTAAACCTTTACCTTTAAACTATAGACCAAATGCCTATTTCCATTTTCATCGACAAAATGGACGTGATATGGAACATTGTAAGTGTCTTAAACATCTTGTACAAGACCTCATTGATTCTAATCATGTTCAAATTGGAGGTGTTAACGATCAAGGTAACAAGTATGTAGCTCCTCCTAACTAAAATTTGTAAATATTTACCAATCCTATGCCAAACCATAACATTTCATTTGTCAAAGCTAGTGAAACAAAGAATGATGTGATGAATTGACATGGATGATGATAACACGAACAATAATGAGAAACACTCTATAGAATCTATTATTGGATTTATTGACACTAAACCTTGTGAAGGCCTAACTAAGATGTTGCTTGACATTTCTTTCTCCCAACAAGACATACTTAAACATGCATCTGATGGTATTCTTTACATAGCTGGAAGAATCAATGACAAGCCTACTAATGGGATACTAATTGATCTTGTTTGTGTAGAGCATGTGATCACTAAATAATTCATATTTTTGCATGAGCTTTATCAAGATATATATATGAAGAAAAAAAAGCATGGATCAAAACACATAGTGGTTTTTCTTGCCCTACGATAGGTTCCATAATTCTCCCTTTAAAAGTTGGAATGAAACAATTAAATGTCTCATTCACCATCATCTCGACTTTGAACCAATTTTGTGTGAAGTTAGACTATCCATGGATTCACTCCATGAATTTCATCTCATCGGTTGAGCATAAATGTTTAAATTTTATATTTGGCAATGAAATCTTTACTATGCATCATAGTGGCTTTAATCATATGTCTTCCCGTGGGAACTCGTCATTGGATTTCTTTTGGCCTGAGCCTATTGAACCTATTAGACCTCATGAGGGCTTCTTTTTTCAAATCCTATCAAAATTTCAAGGAAAAGTGCATAACAAAATTATCCCTTAGCAATATGTTTCAACCCATGATTAAGCCTCCTATCCTTGATGAGACCATGATTGAACCAAAAGCTCTTCTAGGTAACCAAGACCAACATATGACAAATCCTCCCCATATTTCATATAAGAGACCACGAGATAATCAAACAAATCCTATTGTGTCTCCTAAAGTCAAACGAGTTTACAATGATAAAGAGAAATTAGCTGAACAACCTCCCATGGTTCCTTTTGTTCGTGCATTAAGGGAAGAAAAGAAACCTATGGTTGATAAACTCACTCCTACACAATTTCAACTTGAAAACTCAATGAAAATAAATCAAAAGGCTAGAGAGCATAGGCATAGACATCGTGCTATGCCTTTTCACCCTCGCTGCAACATAAAAAAAATTCTATGGATATTATCATTAGATCTCCTATTGTGATTAATTTGGATGATGATAATTAAATTGCAAAGATTGATGAACAAGTGCATAATGAGTTGAATTCATTGTTTTCATCTTTTATGAGCTTAAATGATGATCCTCCTAATAAGAGTGTTGAACTTGGTGCTTGTCATAGTTTGTCACTTGATGTTGTCCCTTTGGCTATTTATTTTCCTTCTACATATACTAATCAAGATTGGGATGTAGATGACCTACTATAGGTTGACTCACATGTGCCTTACTAGTCTTGTTTTTTTTTTCCTTTCCATGTTCTTTGTGTGATTGCATGTGTGTAATGTGACCCCCCATACTATTTTGTTTGATGTATCTCTTCATGTGCATTCCTTTATCTGTATCTACATTCTTCTATATGTCATAAACATTTTTCTTTTCTTTTTTTTCATGTGTTTTCCTTTTGGGGATGACACAAGGCATTGAGAAATTTAGGTCCCTTCCATTTTGAACCAAAAGCTTTTTCTTTTTTTTTGCTCTCTATGTGTCATTTTTCCCATTTTGCAAGTATTTGGGGAATGATAATATTTCTGAGCTCTATAATCACATTGTAGTAGAGACATATTGACCTTGAATCCATGGATCCCTTATGTGTTTTTGGATTTAATTTTGGGGAGAAACCTCTTCCTCTCTCTTTTTCATGGCATGGATTCATTTGGGAACATATGACTTGGCATAGTGCTTTTTGAATAAGCTCTCATGTCCTCTTTATTGTTAACATTGATTATTTTCTACTTTGAAATTCTTTATGTTTCATTGTGCAATATTATTTCTTCTTGTGATGCATCTTTTTCTTGGTGGATTCATTGGGTTTGATGTCCTTTGAGAGCATGATATTTCTTGGCACACGACTTTCCTCTTAGTGGTGATGCTACATGTTGCATTCCCTAAGTTGTGAATCTTTTCTTCTTAACTTGTCCTCTCTTGGAGACATTATACACGATGTTCGCTAAGAGGAGACCTTACATGAACTAAGAAAAATTCCTTTGAATAAACTTTATTTGTATTTTATTCATAAGTGTTTACCTTAATACAACTTGTTAACCTTATGAAGCGCAAAGTTTACATTTTTGTTTTGCCTTATCAGAGTTATTAGACATATAGCTTTGGTATGGTTAGTATGATGCGATCCTATATATGTGGTATGAATTTCTCACTTAGCCACATTTTGGGGGCTCACCTAGTGGACAACCTGAGGTTCCATTAGCCCGAAGTGAGCGAGCATTGTTGTTTGCATAGTGGACATCACATTCTGCTCGTGAACATTTTTTGACAAGTAGTTGAGACATGTTCCACATCGTGTTGGATAGTTAAGGCTTGATCCACCCTTTTTTTGGACAAAAAATTGCACATGTTGCACATCAAATTGGATAGTTAAGGCTTGATCTTCCTTTTTTGTTTTTACTTTTCTTTTTAGTCTTTGATGTTGTATGATTGAGTAATCTTTTTTTTGTTGCATACATATGTTTTGAATGTCTACTTTACTATGATTTTTACACAAGGTTGTCCCCTCACTAAAGTGGGGGCTAAATGTAGTGATGAAAAATGTATCCCCTTACATTTTATCACTTGTTTGGGCCCTCCTAATTAAAATGAACTTAATAATGCCTTAATTTAGTGTGGAAAAATGTATCTCTTTTACATTTTCACACTTTTTTGGGCCCTCCTAGTTAATTTGGAATTAATTGTACCTTATTTTAGTGTTGTAAAGTGTACCCCTTATAATTTCACACTTATTTAGGGATTCCTTAATTAATTGGGCTTAATATTCCCTTAATTGGTCCCTTAATTCATTTTCCAAGCAGGTATTTTATTACATTTTTCAAAGAGGAAACCCGACATTCATTAATGCCTTAACATAACACTTATCATTAAGCAATGTGTTTCCTAGGTTTAGGGACCTAGGACCCATTCACCCATAGGCGAATGTGTCCTCCCTTAGACTTAGGACCTAAATTTAACTTATGCTTTTGGCAGTATTTTAACATATTCAAATCTATATTTCAATGTTGGCTTGTGATATTTGAATTTCGTTAAATTGTGGATACATACCTATAAATATAAGGTTATTTCATCATTTCAAATCCTAGAAAATAAATTCAAGAACCTAGCAAGTTTATGATATTTCAAGAGCAATTCAAGGCATTCAAAGGAAGATTTATTGTAGCAATCAAGATCCAATTCTCACATCAAGGTCTTCTTGCATCATGCATGTTATTGGATCTAATATGATGATGTAGGTTTCATGATCCATTCAAGAATTCAAAGCATTATTTCAAGTCAAGATTCAAGATCCATATCCATTGAAGCCATTTTATGCAAGTTGCAAATTTACATTCCAAGGTTTATGCAAGGGTTTGTTGAGTGGTAACATAGATTTGTTCATTCTTCATTCCATTTTTCATGTTCCATTTCATTTCAAGGTTAATTACCAAAATAGGGTTTGACCAAGGAAAACCCCCATTCACCAAAAATAAAATATTTTTCCCTCTTGATTTGTGTTTGTAGATTTCGGTGGAAGAAATCTTGATAGCAAACATTGAAGAAGTCAAAGTTGCAAAAGTTTTCATCCCATGGAAAGTCATCTACAAAATTTATTTTTGGATTTCTTAACTTGAAACCTAGTCAAATTGGAAGATTTAGATCTATAGTAGAGGCTCCTAAAAGTTGTAGAAAAACCCTAACTCAGGACCCATTCACCCCTAAGTGAATGAGTCCCAAATCAGCTTTAGAAATTGACTTTTAGTGAAAAGTACATTCATATTTATTCCTCTTTGATCTGTATTTTGTTTTCTAGTTATGTCAGTATTGAGCTTAATCTTGTTATTCCAAGTGTTAGATTGTAATTTGGAATTTGGTGTTGATTTACCTTTTTTCAGTTTTTCTCCCCAAAGTGTTGTTTGACTAGGACCCCCATCCTAACACAAAAAGAAAATATGTAGATTCACACTTTGACTTGATTCACTTAAGGGTTGATAATAATTTTATTGTGTGGATCTCATTTCCTAATGAATTGAGGAAGAGTAGGTTGATCATACCCCACATTGATCCCCTAACCTATTTTTCTTCTTTTCATTAACATGCCAATTAGACTTGAGATTCCTAATTTGATTATGGTTCCTTTTGACACTAGCACTGGGACACCTAAATAATTTTTAGAGATATAAATTTAAGTTTTCTTCCTTTAAATTCCTTATAAGAATGAGAAGGTATTTTTCATACACCTTTGGTCTTATATGGCCTTATTTCTTCCTAAGGAAAACTATTAGTGTAATTATCAATATTACACCTTAGTTAAGCTTACTTAGGTAAATAGTGTTATTTACTTAAGTTAATTAGGAATATTAGGCAAGTGTGTGACAACACTCCTTGATTGATGGGAGTTAGGTACCACATCTCCCTCATCAAGTAAGTTACTTTGACACCACTACACCTCTCAGTTGAGTTGGTCTTTTGATAGCTCAGATTTACTAGGACACTTGTCATTCTTGACAAGTGCATCATAAACCAATAACTTTGTAATCATTCCTAATGTTATTCACTTTATTTTGTGATCAGTTTCAGCTTATTGATCTGCAAGGTTTCTAATATCATATCAGAGCCACTATGAGCTTTTTTTATTCGATTTGAAGTCATTTTTTATCTTATTTTTTGCAATGCATTGGATAGCGATTGATGGAGGCATGAAGGTCTGGGTACTTTTAATTCTTTGTTCTTGTGTTTGGAAATCTCACATGGTATCAAAATCGTTGTTCATCAGGCCGACTCTTCTCATCCCATGGCTAGTAGCGTATTTTTTCCACTATAGGTCGGATTGGGTGTTGGAAAGGTGTGATTCAAATGCCATAGCAAGACATCTATCCACTCTACTGGCCCACGCTTCTACTGTCCAAGAGATTGGCGGGGAAAATCTGTTGTAATCTGAGCGCCATCATTGTTCAAACATGGGTGTCATCGTTCAAACCTTTAGAGAGGCATTTCATGTGAGAGCAGAGGGAAAAGCATGATTCAATTGTGGAAGTCATGATTTTCATGTGCAAGCTGAGGAGAGAGCATGATCTACATGGTAGACATCCCTCTTCTTTTTTTTGTACAAAGAGCCACATTTGACAAGCCAAATCTCATTATTGTTCTTCACGAGTGCCGATTTTCTCTGTTGAAAGAGCCAATTTATCCTATTGAAGAGGGGCCAATTCAAAACAAAGGAAGGGGATTTTTTCTCACTAAGTCTGATGCATCCTCTCTTCCCAACAAGCCATAGGAGAATGCAAATAGTGATTGGGAAAAATGATGCAGGAGCATCCAGTGGTGTAAGGGCAATCTTGCATCACCCAAAAATAGTTTAATATCAAGTTTCTCAGTTTTTAGATTTTTTTACATTTTTGGATACCCTTTCGTCATAATGAAATTTCCAATTTATGGTTTTTATTTTCTATTCCTGGGTTGAAAGATATTGCAGTTTTAGTTTCTCAAATTTGCACCTAAAAATATTTCAAGTTAGATTTGAGGCACTTAGAGTTCCCGTATCAGCACCGAAACTTGATGAAATCAGTGTAGTGGATTTCAAGCATGTTATTGACTTCGAGACCTTTCCAACGGTTCAAATGGTTCACAAATGAGATCCGGATCAAAATTAGAAGTTGGCACTTTCTAGAAGATACAATTGCAAATGTTCTTGAACTTCAAATTGTAATTTTTCGGCAAACTGCCTAAACTCAAATTTGAATGTTTTTGGCTCCAAACTAATGAGGAGCTCTATTTATGGGCGGGTTTCTAATTTTTGGGTAACTTTTTGGGGACAAGCTCGCATATTGCGAAAGGGTGATTCTGTAGCTTCCTGTAACTTGCATGTGTTGTAGAACTTGGGGATTTGAGATCCTCTGCATATAAGAAGCTCCATTTTCTGAATAATAAAATTATTCTCTTGTTTGTGGGTTATTTTCTAAGTCTCAGGCTGCGCCCTCATCAAAAAAGCGTGAAGATTTTGGCATTTAAAATCTCTGTTTTGGCATTTCAAGATCTCTGCTAGGTGTCTAAAATCGTTGATTTCGAAATTGACTTTGTTGAAGGCATGATTTATGCTAGAAATGGCCAACATCTGAGGTGGATGCCTCTGTTCTTGGGGCACGACATTCTTCCCAGGCCAAACCATTAGAGGGTTGATTTTTCCAAGGAGAGGCAAAGCAAACAAGCAGGAAGAAGGGGCGGTGGATTGCAGAGGAGGTGCGAAAATCCCAAGCCATATTGAGCAATTCAAACCCAACCAAAACGAATTCTCCAAACCTTTAGAACAAGATCATATGGGGTTTCAGCCCTATTTTTTTCCAGTCCATGAGGGCTTAATTTTTGTCTATTTTCCTCTCTCTAAACTTCTTAAAATATTTGATTTTCTAGATTTTATAAATGAAAATTTTAATGGTGTAAATTTGTAATAGGGTGAAAATTTAAAAGTGTTATAAGTGCTTATTTTTTCAAACTCTATTTAATGTTGGTGATTTCACACTAATATATAAAGTTCCCTTTTTTCACTATCATTCTTGTATGCAAATATATGCACTAAAATAAAGTACCAAACAAAGTGGGAAATCAAAAATATTAGAAAGGGTGGGTGTCAAAGAGTTGTGATTAAAAATCCTCTCCAAATTTCTTTCAATTTTCTAAAAAGTTGAAAATCACAACTAAGCATGGAGCCAAATCAACAAAAGGAGCCAAATGCAGTTAAGGATAAAGAAATGCAAGGAGCAACATAATCACAAAAAGAGGAAAAGACGAAAAAACACTCTTTTTGGAGGATAGTTTTTTCCCAATGGTTTTGCTATCTTTTTCCATTTTTATTTGAGAGTTTGCATTGTAAATGAGTACCTTATCAGGCCTTCTTGTCGAGACTCAAATTTCCATTATTTTTTGTGCCCACCTAAGTTGTGCTTAAGGGGGTATTGGTGTAATTATTAATATTACACCTTAGTTAAGCTTACTTAGGTAAATAGTGTTATTTACTTAAGTTAATTAGGAGTATTAGGCAAGTGTGTGACATTACTCCTTGATAGATGGGAGTTAAGTACCACATCTCCCTCATCAAATGAGTTACTTTGACACCTCTACACCTCTAAGTTGAGTTGGTCTTTTGATAACTCAAGTTTACTAGGACACTTGTCATTCTTAACAAGTGCATCCTAAAACTATAACTTTATAATCATTCCTAATGTTATTCACTTCATTTTGTGATCAATTTCAACTTATTGACCTGCAAGATTTCTAATAGAAACAAATGTTTGATAAGCCTATATCATCTTCAATATTTGTAATTGAGCATCCACCATCAACATGTGAGACTAAACATTGAAGAGGGGTTGCATGATATCTCTTATTTGCTCTATTCTAGAGGATTTTTTTTCCTTGGACTCTGTACTTCTTAATTATTTTTAGTGGTCACATAATCTTACTCTCTTTATTAAATCCCTTGGGAGGAAATTTATCCTATGAGTTTTATCTTTCTCTTTTAATTGACAGGGTTACTTGGTACATGGATAAGTAGCATTGGTACACATTTGTTAGGACATGTCTATCCATTTTTCCTATACACTAAGCTATACTTATGGGGGGTGTTCATGCATTATTTTATTTTTGTATTTAGTTAATTTTTTATTGTATATTGTGCAGTGAGGATTAGATAAAATTGCTTAGTAGGTTTCTATATAAGTATCTATTATATTTGTGTCATGTAAATTATACTTTTATAAAATATTGGAGATGTATACACATGTCAAATCTCATTTTTCTCACATTGGTTATATAGTCACATTTCTTGGTGGTAAACCATCTATATACCCACTTGTAGCTCTCATTTAAATAATATTCAATTTAGATTCATTGTATATTTGCATCCTTTGATAGAGAAAAATAATTCTTTCATTTTAGATCTCTTTTGTCTTTTTATTTTAAACTCTTTAATCTTGGGTGGTTATCTCCATAACCAAATCTTCAAAATATTATATAATGTATATAACTTATTTGATATAATATAACATGATGATGATTAATTTTCTAAATGTTTTAACAATCTAAATTTATATTCTAATCTCACTTCATCATTTTTGTGTTAAATGATCTAACCATAATTCAAGTTATATATGATTAATGACTTGCATTTATTATAATACTGCATTACCATGTATTCTCACTTTATTGTTTATGTGTAAGAACAACTACCAATAATTTAAGCCATTTACAATTAATGACTCACAATTACTATAATAGTATGCTACATATGCAATCCAATAGTCTATAACTCAATAATAGATGTAATGTGGTCAACCACATCATAGATCTAAACGTCATGCTTCCACGACTTTAATTTAAAACTAATTATGTTCAATTATACATTCCAACAACTCTATTATGCTATTCAACAAGATTTTTTTCAATTTCATAATCTTTATGTCAACTTAACCCAATAAATATTTAATAACAAAAACTAGATCAAATACATTTCTTATTAGATTAACCTAAACTAACTTAAACTTTGAAGATTATTTTCCTTTACAGATAGTTATAATGTGTTAACACAATCTATACCATTCAGTAATTAAATCGTTCTAGAAATAAGCAGTGATGCAGGAGCCTTACATGACAGGTGATCCCTCTGGGCATGACAAAAATGTAGGGGGAGAGTTGACGAGGAAGCACAGGTAGACTTTATTTTCATTAACGTACTTGGCCTCACATGAACCCAGTACTGAGCACTGAGCAGCACTGTTGAGCTTTTTGACTACTGGATTCACACCCTTCTCTTTTCCGTGGCCTCATTGAAAGTAACATCGTGCATTTTGAAACCTAATTATCCCAATAACAAATGATTTCGACACTGCCATGCAGTGAAAATTGATAGTTTGGAAACAATCAAAGCTGCTTACAAAAAACAAGAGTGTGAAACACATGAATGTGAGCGCAGACACAGAGCTGCCATGGTTTTGTCAGGATTGATACTCCATGAATTTAATATGGCTTTAATGTTAGTCAATGAAACCTTTTGTCACGTTTCATCTACCCTAGTCCAGATCAAGCCCGCTGATTTTGATTTGGCCCCACTGTGTCTGAAAAGCTTCAATAAAATGTCCAATCATCAAGCGAGGCGTCCATTTTTTTGGAAAAACGTACTTGTTTGGTGGTCTTACCCATAGTTATTCCTGAAAGTCCTTATCAACTGAATACCGTCCCAGTTTGTACGTTTAGAATTAAAACTTCTGATTTATCTTGTGTTTCTTTACATTTGCATATCAACCACACTTACGTGCAATAGGCAGCCTGATAGAAATTTTTATTCAGTGTAATTTAAGTAATGATGAAATTTTAAAGGATAGTAATTTTTTAATATAATATATTATACAAAAATTAAATTAGACATTTAGTTCAATAGATATATTGACAGAAATTTTCATTACAAGGGTACGGTACACCTCGTATTGTGGAGCACGAGTTAGGCACCTCTTACATATTGGGAGTACAAGGTAGCCCCATATACTTTAAACCATTGTAGACCCAAAAATCAGATTGTCTGCTATGTGAACTATTAAAGGACATTTCCCTTCTTTTCCTATTAATAGAGTCTAGTTTTAATTAGCCATGAAATTTTGAAGAAATACAAAGCTTTTATTTATTTTTTATTACAACATATTATACAAAATTTAGGTTAAAGGTTTAGTTCAATAGATATGTTGATGGGTACTTTCATTTCTAATATACATTGTTATGAAAATTCCAAAGAAATGTAATCTTTTATTTCTTTTTGAAAAAAAAATATTTTTTTCAACTCTTCATATTATTCACAAAGCTCCTTATCAACTTGATGTGACCCTTTATTTGCATGTCACCTACTTGATGTGCAATAAGCATAGCAAAAGGTAATTTTATTTAGTGTAATGTAATTTGAGTAACTATGAAATTTTAAAGAAATACAAATCTTTTATTTCTTTTTGAAAATAACATATTATACAAAAGTAGATTAGAGGTTTAGTTCAAGAGATACATTAGTAGATACTTTTTCTAATGGAGTGTAATTTAAGTAATCATGAAATTCTAAAGAAATGTAAATAATTTATATTTTTATGAACATAGTGTAACATGTAGATCAAAGATTTAGTTCAATGGACATGGTAATAAGTACTTTCTTATAGTGCTATGCAATTTAAATAACTAAGAAATTTCATAAAATATAAAAAAATTATTTCTTTGTAATATAATGCATTATACAAAAGACAAATTAGAGGTTTAGTTGAATGGACATGTTGATAGGTACTTTCATTTAGTCCAATGTACTAAGTAACCATGAAATTCCAAAGAAACATAAATATTTTAACCTTTTATTCTAACACATTACACAAAGGTGGATTTAAGGTTTAGTTCAATAGGCATGTTGATAGGTAATTTAATTTAGTATAGTGTAATTTAAGTAACTACGATATTTTCAAAGAAATACAAATCTATTAATTATTTTTAGAAAGACACTTTCTTTAAGAGTGATTTTGAGTCACCACACTTAGATTAACTAGCCAACGGTTTTTATTTTTAACTATAATCTACTATTGATATTTTAGCAATTAACCCTTTTAAATACTTTAGTTTTGAATAAAAAAGTATTTTCAAACTGAAGTAAAATATTTAAGAAAATGAAACAATGTTAATTATAGAAGATTAAGAAAAATCGTCATTTAAATGCAAAACTAAAAAAAAATTAAAAATGAAAAATCTAGACTAAAAATATAGAGCTTTCTACCTAAACCATAGTGTGAAGCATTGTTATCCCTTATAGATGAAAAAATGGAAACATGGATATGTCTAAAAAATTATTACATACGCATATAGAAAAGAATTTTTTGGAAGTACAATAAAAATTATAGCAAGCAAGATTGTAATTATAAGAAATTTGCAAAACAAAAATGTGATAAAAGGAGAGGATGTCACGAAAGAGACTGTAAAATCAATAGATCTTCTTTAATACAAACCTATAACACATGCAAATAAAAGCATAATATTTTATGGTTATTTAGGATTTTCCTCAAGCAAATCCTTGTATTAGTCTTTTGAGCTCCATAGTAGCCTAATTTTGGTAGATTTTGAAAATGAAAATAAAAATGATAAATGTTATGCTAAATGAAATATAACACAATAATAACAATAATACTATGAAAAAAATCTCAAATACCAAAGCTATTAGTACCTAGGAAGCAAAAATAGAAGAAAAAAATGGAGAAAAGAGATTGGAGCAAATACACACAAAAAAACTCACTTCCAATACTTCAAGTAGTGAAGAAAGATGATGTTGGTGTGCAAAAAATATTCAAAACTCCACAATATAACAAGCAAGATGATAACCTTCACATGGAAATAAAAATTTTAAAAGCTTCAATAGTTTAGAATGGAGATAGCTAGTTTTTTGTTGGTAAAGCTTGAGGGTCATTTTTCTAAGTGATAGTTTGTGAGAGAATTAAGATAAATTTTGTAATCATTTTCAAAGAGGAGCCTAAGGGAATGATAATGATTTCAAATCTACCTAGGATGGTTACCTTTTGTGACCTAAACCTAGAAAATAAGAATGGAACACAACAAATTGTCATTAGAAGCATGAGTTGTCTTGAGACACCAATGTGTCACTTGAACATCCACACATAGTGCTTGCATCTAAGAAATTAAGACCAAATAAAATCTCAATATCCTAGGAATAATACAAAGATTAAAATATATATATCAATAAAAAAATTTAACATATTAATCTTTGGATAATGGAAACTAATATACCAAAGTGAATGCATACATTTTTCAAGTGAAGTTGCAAGGATATACAATTTTTTATATTATAGATATGTGATTTTATTCAACTTGCAATGCACTTCAAGTAAGCATGTAATTCCAAAGAGATGTAAATCTATTATATTTCTTTTTTATCATAATACATTGCACAAAAGGTAGATTAAAGATTTAGCTTTCAATCACATGTTGATAAATACTTCTGTTAGTATAGTGTAATTTAAATAACCACAAAAATATAAAGAAATGTAACTCTTTTATTTATTTTTTAAAAAATGTACTTGTTTGGTATCCATACCTATTATTCCTAAAACAAATACCACTTTTTATTTGCAAATTACCTACCTACATTTAGAGGTAAACCTCTAAATTACCTTGTACTTATTTACACATAACTAGCAATTACACTCAATGTGCAAAAGGCACAATGATATTTACTTTCATTTAGTGTAGTGTAATTTAACTAACCATGAAATTACTTTTTTAACATAATGAAATTTATAAAAAGAAGAGAATATTCAATTGAAAGTACATTGTTATCATTATGATCCTACATATTGGTCTGAAGGACTAGGACGAGTGCAAGATCATCCTAGGCCAAATAATACCTCTAAATAGTAATGAAAATTATAAAAAAATATCTAACTTAAAATAAATATTTGGAGTTATTGACACAATATTAAAAATATTTTAAAATTCAATTCGTAAAATATTGAATACTATTTAGGGCTACTAATTTTTTCAAAATATAACTTAATTTAGTGATAATTGGATATTTCAACAAGGAAATACAATTTTTTTAAAATAATTATATGTCATTCTAATCAATTGAAATCTATAAAAATAAATTAATTTTGATTATTTATATGTAATTAAAGAATACATGCCTACAAGTGAAACATATTTTTGTGAGTTTTCTATAGGTAAATAATTAGTTATAATTTTTTTACCATGAGTTTTTGAAACTATTAAAAATCAATTTTTCAACCAACCCATCTTTTTTTTTTTTTTTAGACTATAGGAATCGGGTAGCACGACCCCATATAAACTACAGTGCGCCTGGTAAACTTTTTAACATGACCAGCGGCGCTGGTGCGACACGCCCTCCAGTACCACGGGGGTGGGGGAGACTAGACCTCGTGACCAACCTCCTGCAACAGGAAAGATTTAGCCAACCGAGCTAGGGCCCCAACCCTTCAACCAACCCATCTTAGTCAAAAAATATAGAATCCCTTTTTTTAGATGTTGAACCATAGATTTTTTTGGCACACTAGACCTTTCTATCACTTCTAGGGTTTTTCACCTAAAAGGAGAAAGTAGAGCGAAAAGTCTAGGTAGGTTCACTCAAATAAAGGATTGTATGATGGAATTATGCCTAAATTAGATGATATAGATGCAATAAAGTAATGAAATTGATTGATTAAACATGCAAAACTAGTGAAATATGAAATGTTTGAAAATGGATTGTGTTATGCAGAAATGAACGAGAAATGCATGTAAAGCTAAACAAAACTAAACCAAATTGAAAGTGTGCACCTAAAATGTGGATTAAGACTAGAAATAGCTTTTGAAATGATGATAATCTTGATTTTAAGGCCCGGTGAGACTCATTCGCCATTTTGGGTGAATTAGTCCTAGTTCTACAAAATTGTTCTAGAACCCGTTTCTAACAAAAGGGTGTCCAAAAATACAAAAAACTCAAAATTGACCCTGGAATGGGACTCATTCACCACCCATGGTGAATGAGTCCAATTTTGAATTTCTAGATTTTCAAAAGTGGAATATGAAGCTTTCGATTTGCACTTTGGATTTCTACAGGTGTCTGTTTCTGAAACTCTAATTTTTTAACCTAAAAAGGAGTTTTTCTTGATATTTTGACTTGTTGAATGAAGAGAAGACTTAAGCAACCTTGAAACTTGATTCTTAATGATTTCCAAGCTTCTAAGAGTCCTAAATATACAAACACACAAGAAGAGAAGAAGAAATGTTGAATGTTAGGGCATGGGGGTTAGCCTTAGTCAGACCCCTTTTAGGTAATTAAACAAAAATAGAGAAAGAATGTGATGAAACATGAAATAATGGAGTTGATTACCTTTCCATGATGTTTTATCTTGAAATTCTATAGCAAAACATGAAGAATCTACTCTTAAAGGTCTAAAAATTGATGTCTTAATACCTTGAAATGACAAAACCCTAAGTTGCTTGACTTGAGATAGAAGATTGGTGGATGAATGAATGATAAGAGAGAAGAGATGTGTAAAATGAGTTAAAATACTTATATTTATAGGAAACTCGCCTATTTTACATATTTATACCTCATCATATGCCAACATGAAGAAATAATAAACTTAAATTTCACTTTTTTCCCACTCAAAGGTTAAAATTGGGCTGAATGGGACTCATTTGCCACCCATGGCAAATGGGTCCCACTTGGATGGGAATAATTCACCATGGATGGCGAATGGGTCCCACAAGGGCCATTTTGATAGCTAAGATGCCAAGAGATAAGGAAATAAGGTTAAAATTGCAACCTTGCCAGTTATTTGATCAATTTAAGCCTCAAGATGCACAATATGGGTTAATAGGGGCCTATTAGTGATGATTTGAATGTCAATTAGAGCTTGGGACACAAAATTCAATGTGAAAGTGTGATTAAATACACTTTACATCACTAAAATAAGGTCCACATAGCCTAGAAAGGCACAAGAACCAATGTGAATGTGCAAGACACATTACAACACTAGTTTAACATTAAGTTTAATTCACAAGCCTTCTAGATTGATGTAATAATGTTAGTAAACACATTTTATAATGTTTAATTAGGGAGAAGTAGGTTCATTAAGTCTAGAAAAGTGTGAAAGTCCTTTACAAGACATCGTTAAATGCATTTGAAAGGGACCAAGACCTAGTGTGGATGTATAAAATGCCTCACAACACCTTAATCAAATCCTCATTAAGTCCAATTATCATGAATTATTCCCAAGTCAAGCAAGAGGTCCCTTTTTTCTATGGTACATTTAGCCTCCACTTTAGTGAGAGGATGAACTTGCTTCAAACTCACACTAATGTAGACATTCAAGAGAGATTTGAGTGTATAGATGCAGATGAAAAAGAATGAAAAAAATCAAAGGAGGTTACACAAGCCCCTAGGATCCAAGATCCTAAGTCAAACCATCAAGATACAAAATCATGCAATGGCAAGAAATAATGGAAAGAAAGACGGGGTGGAAACGATGTACTCACTTTGGGGTCACATAACTTTAGGTTGTCCACAGGGTGTGAAATCCTAAGAGGTAAGAAATATACACTAGTTGGTATGCGCTCACAAATACATATAGGTGGCTATGGGGAAATTCGTGCTGTTGAATGGTTTTCCCACTCTTGACCATATCAAATTTATACCTCCTGATAACTTTAATAAGGCACCACAAAGGAGATGATGTCATTTTGAGTTCTATGAAGTAAGCAAAATTTCATATGCTTAACACTCATAGACATTGTTAATGCAAAATAGTGTAAGGATTGTTCAAAGGGATTTTTCTTAGTTCGTGCAATGTCTCATCTTAGGGAAAATCATGCCCAATGTTTCCAAGAGAGGATAAGTGCAAACAGTATCATCTTGTTTCCAAGAGAGGACAAGTACAAGGTCTCATCCTGGGCAACATTGTTCCTAATGCTTCCAAGAGAGGAAATCACAAGAAAAAGAAAATCACACAATGAAATGTGAGTGGTGATGTATGCCCCCACTTTAAAGCGGTTGCGAACACCAATATTGTGAGAAATTTCTTTAAAGTAGAAGAAGAGAACATGAGAGCTTACTCGGAAAGCCCTATGCCAAGTCATATGTTTTTGATAAGCTACGTCATGAATAAGGGAAGTATGTCATATGTGAGCCAACTTAAGGCATGTCGTCCACATCCCAAGCTTTCTCTTATGTATTTATGAAAGGTTAACGACTAGCCAAATAAGGCAACCACAAGTGACATACGAGGACAAGGCTACTAAACCCCTTTCCCCCACTAAGTGCAGGACAAGGGTGAGCCAAAGTGATTAATGAAAAGCATGATAGAGTGAAAATCAGTATCAATTAGAGGAACTAGGTGCCCCCACATAGGGAAGCATACCAAACTCCTAAAAATGTTGGATTTTATGACTCAAAGCCTTACATTCATTAGTGGAATGACCATGAACTCTATGATAGGCACAAAATGAAGTCTTGTAAGAGCATTTCTTTTGAGTTCTGGGAGGGAGGGTGATCAAGTGATCTTGGAGGAGTCTTGAAAAGATACCCTATTGATCAATGGTAGAAGGTGGTCTTGTGAGTTGCGTCAAAGATACATCTTGCTTAATATTAGATGTCATACTTACACAAGTTTCTCTATATTGCAATATTTTGTTCTCACTCTTATAGTAGGAGGGAAAATCTATCGAGAATGCAAATCATTGGTGTCTTTCAAGATGACATTTCCATTAAGTGAAGGTGTAGTTGTTTGTTTCAGATTTGGTAAAGGATGATGTTCAAGACCACTAGTGTCAAGGAGTTTAGGATGGACAACTATCAAGGATGATTTAGGAATGTGTTATGTAGGGTTGTTGATGTTGAGTGAGGGTTTGGCGATCTCTATCACACGAGAATTGCCAATACCATGAGTTGTTTGTTGTGTGATAGGATCGATAGGGCTGTGGATACCTTGTTCTTGAGCACCACATCCTTTTCCACTATACCCAAGTTGTTTCACGAGGTCATAACCTTTTCCATAAAACATCTTCATTGCTTTTGGATCAAGTGATGGTTCATTATTGTGTTCATCAAAGGTTGTTGTGTATGTTGTATTTTCTTGCGTAGATGGTTGAGAAGATTGTGCGGAATTTTGAGTTATCATGATGGTTGGTTGTCCTTGTTTCTCATCATTCTTTTGTATAATTATGTATTCTTCCATAAATGATGGTGTGAATTCTAAGGATCCCCAATCATCACCAAATAATTTAGATGGAAATTCTTCATTGTTGTGTTCAATTTCAAGAGGATCTATGGGTATGTGTAGGATCATCATGGAAAAAATAGGCCCTTAAGTGGCAAAAAATTCAAAAAATTCAGAGTTAGGAAACTTGACGTAAAAATTTGAATAAGTTATCTATATATTTCAAAAATATGTAAGAATAGAGATGTGTAGCAAATTGAATGTGTTTCTAAAAACTAGGTTTATAAAAAACTATATATATATATATATATATATTTGGTGAAATTTTGAAATTTCAATGCAATAGTACTTAAATTTCAAGGAAAAAAATAAGAAGTAGGTGCCTGTCTAACCACCCTAACCACAATAAAATGATAATATTTTTTTATAAGTTTTAGATATAAGTAGAGGACTCGTGTCCCGATGTGATGCATATTTTTTTGTAATTTTTTTCCAAGTAAATAATTAATTATGAATTTTTTATTACAAATCTTAAAAATTATAAAAAGTGTATGTCTGACCACCTTAACTTGGTCAAAACTTCATGAAATTCAATTTTTTTTTAATCCTATAGAATGCAAAGCATAGAATGTGACACATGTTTTGGATTCAAAAAATGTGATACTGCTTGAAAGCTATAGATTTTTTTTAATCAGGACTTTAGTCATAATTCAAATAGAAAATGAATAATAATTATTTATTAAATCCAAAGTAAAGCATAATTTATATTGGTGGAAAGTTGAGAATCTCCTTTAAAAACCCTTTTCATTTCATCATTTTTTGGTATAAAAGAAGCCGTCAACCATATACCCTACACATACCCATCATATCACCACTTTTTGGCCCATCATGATCCTGCACATACCCCTATGTTGGATGTTGGAATTAATGTTTTCAAAGGAATTGTAGCTCCTTTTTCAAGGTGCAAGCAACTTTCAAGCTCACCTGGTCTATTTCAACTTGATAAATGTTATTGTTATAGACATGTTTCATTATACGATGAAGGGTTGAAGGCACTTCATTCATCTCGTGAATCCATGGTCTGCCTAAAAGAAGATTATATGAAAGATCATAAGGCATGACATGAATAAGAGTTTGCAAGGTAGCCACCCCAACCATAATAGGAAAATTAATTACACCGAGCGGTTGCTTTGTTGTATTATCAAATCCTCAAACAGATATGGAATCAGGTATTATTTGTGACTTATCAATGTGCAATCTATCAAGGAGATTCACACTACACACATTAAGGGTAGAACCATCATCAATAAGGGTTAGCTTTATCCCTATTAGATTGTATTGAGCAATGACCATGAAAGCATCACTTTGTTTGTGCAACTCTAAAGGAGGGAGCTCATGTTGATGGAAAGTAATGTCAAGAGTAGTTTGATTTGTTTCATGAATTAAAGTTGTGACATCATTTGCAGTTGTACCATGAGAAACTACAATTTGTTTTAAGGTTGTTTGAAGAATAGTGTGATAATTTGGTGAGTTCTGAAGTAAATCCCAAAGGGAAATCTTTGCAGGAGTATTCTTTAATTGTTCGACAAGGTCATACTCCTTTGTGTGTGGGATGTAACGAGGAGCACTAGGTAGATTGGGTAAAGGTAAGGAGGGTGGGGTTGGTTGTGGCGGTTGCGAATTAGTTTGAGTGTTATATGTATGAGAAAAAGTGCTATTATGCAGCTGCTATGATACATTATTCTAAGGTGGGTAAAGGATAAGTTCAGGTTTATTTTGAGTTTGTTGTTTGTGTGAAGGTGGGTAGAGAGTAAACTCGGGTTTAGGTGAAGGTTTATGTGATGGTGGGTAAAGGATGAGTTGAGATTGAATAATGTTAACATCCCTTAACAAGTGAGAGTCCATATCATTATGGTGGTTCTTGTCTTGCATTATGATAGCCTTCCTAGGAGGCGGGTTTTTAGAAGAACTACAAACAAAATTTTCTTGACATTCTAAGGTTGGTTCTCCTAGAAGGACTTCATCACAAGTATGAGGATGATCAATGATTGAATTTTTTTTCTCAATAAAGTTTTCTGTAGGTGAAAGGGGACAACTAAGATGCTCATGATTCTCATTGGTTGTGTAAACTAACATCAATGTATCTTCCTTACAACTAGGGGAGATACTAGGAGAAGAACAAGTATGATTATCATGAGCATTTACAATGTCATGCCTTTCTTCTTGAATGTCTTCCAAAATAGGATAGATAGGGGAAGGATCATAAAGAGGTTTGTGGTAGACCAACACATCCTCATCATTTATAAGCTTATCTACCCAAAAATTATCCTCACAATGGAAATTAGGTAAGGTGATGTTTAATAATGTGTCTATGATTTCATTCTCTTGTGATAAAATATCTTCCCAAAGAGGGTGAGGAGAAGGACAAACAAGATCCTCATGATTCTCAATGATTGTATATTCTTTCACCAAGATACTGTCATCACTAAAAGGAGAGGTATTGGGAGAAGTACAATCATGATCATCATAAGTATCTATGTTTGTATGCTCTTCTATCACATTATCCACACAAATAGGGGAGATAGGAGAGGGTGTGAGTTTAATGTTAACATTGTCATTTTCACTCTCTTGTGTGAAGAAACTCTCATAACTAGGACATGCATTGAATGAATGATGATCATGCTTATTTACTAACTTTTTCTTTGCAAATTTGGAGAATATTGAAACTAACATTTTGAAAGAATAATCTATGCTAACTCAAAATGCAATGTAAAAGACTGAAATGAAATGCAATTTTTAGATGATAATTGATTGATTATGATATGTAATGTAATATGAGAATACAAACTTGAAATTGAAATCATGCATGAAATGAGCTAATTTAGGCTAGATTTGATGAAATGCATGTTATAGAAATGCATCCAACTGATATAGAGCTAGGAAATGGCACCAAACAATAGCCTAAAAATAGGGTTTTCAGCTCTGTAAAAGGAAGTTTCAATGGTCAAAAGGGACTTATTTTCCCAGGATGGCGAATGAGTCCCAGTATGGACTTTTTTCAGAATTTTGAGAATTTTTTTTAGTAATTTTGATGTTTTCTAAATGCTATAATGCAGACCTAGCTGAAAAATGCAGAATTCCAGAAAATCTAAATGAGTTTAGAGACCAAAAATGCAACCTAAATGCACATTTCTATGAATGCAAAATTTGAAATCTAGCATGCCAATTAAATAATGCAATCCCTAATGCAAGTTCAATGAAAGGATAGATCTATTATGGACTCCAAAATGAGACAAAAAGGTATTCTAAAAAGTAGGTTCACCAAAATGAACTTTAGATTTTTTTTGCACACTAGACCTTTCTAGCACTTCTAAGGTTTTTCACCTAAAAGGAGAAAGTAGAGCCAAAAGTCTAGGTAGGTTCACTCAAATAAAGGATTGTCTAATGGAATTATGCCTAAATGAGATGATCTAGATGTAATAAAGTAATGAAATTGATTGATTAAACATGCAAAACTAGTGAAATATGAAATGTTTGAAAACACATTGTATAATGCATAAATGAACTAGAAATGCATGTAAAACTAAACAAAACTTAACCAAATTGAAAGTGTGCACCTAGAATGTGGATGAAAACAAGAAATAGCTTTTGAAATGATAATAATCTTGATTTTCAGGCCAGTTGGGACTCATTCACCATTTTGGGTGAATTAGTCCCAATTCTACAAAACTGTTCAAGAACCTATTTCTGACAAAAGGGTACCCAAAAATACAAAAAACTAAAAATTGACCTTGGAAAATGAGTCCACTTTTTAATTTATTGATTTTTAAAAGTGGAATCTAAAGCTTTCAATTTGCACTTTGGCTCTCTACATGTGTCTGCTTTCGAAACTCTAATTTTTTAACCTAAAAAGGAGATTTTGTTGATATTTTGACTTGTTGAATGAATAGAAGACTTGAGCAACCTTGCAACTTGATTCTTAATGATTTCCAAGCTTCTAAGAGTCCTAAATCTACAAACACACAAGAAGAGAAGAAGAAATGTTGAATGTTAGGGCATGGGGGTTAGCCTTGGTCAAACCCCTTTTAGGTAATTAAACCAAAATAGAGAAAGAATGTGATGAAACATGAAATAATGGAGTTGATTACCTTTCCATGATGTTTTATCTTGAAATTTTGTAGCAAAAAATGAAGAATCTTCTCTTAAAGGTCTGAAAATTGATGTCTTAATACCTTGAAATGACAAAACCCTAAGTTGCTTGACTTGAGATAGAATATTGGTGGATGAATGAATGATAAGAGATAAGAGATGTGTAAAATGAGTTAAAAGACTTATATTTATAGGAAATTCACCTATTTTACTCATTAATACCTCATCACAGGCCGACATGAAGAAATAATAAACTTAAATTTCACTTTTTTCCCACTCAAAGGTCAAAATTGGGCCAAATGAGACTCATTTGCCACCCATGGTGAATGGGTCCCACCTGGATGGGACTGACTCACCATGGATGGCGACGGGGTCCCACAGGGGCCATTTTGATAGCTAAAATGCCAGAAGATAAGGAAATAAGGTTAAAATTGCAACCTTGTCAGTTATTTGATCAATTTAAGCCTCAAAATGCACAATATGGGTTAAGAGGGGCCTATTAGTGATGATTTGAATGTCAATTAGGGATTGGGATATATAATTCAATGTGAAAGTGTGATTAAATACACTTTACAACACTAAAATGAGGTCCACGTAGCCTAGAAAGGCACAAGAACCAATGTGAATGTGCAAGACACATTACAACACTAATTTAACATTAAGTTTAATTCACAAGACTTCTAGATTGATGTAATAATGTTAGTAAACACATTTTATA
>VDFB02109042.1:40320183-40339959 GCA_007258455.2 Sequoia sempervirens
AACTAAGAGAAATATCATGTCCACTGCATCAAAGAATCACACCCCCACCAAACTCCACTTCAATAGGAGTGGCCACCACCTTGATAGGAGCACCAAGGGAGAAGACAAGTTGAAGAATCAAGAACAACCCAACAAGCCCCCTAGAACCACTATCCACCTCCATAGGATAGGACAATACCTCAATAGGAAAGGTCTCCACCTCCATAGGAGACACAAACTATAGAGCTAGGAAGACTACACACACTCCAGTGGAAAGAAAACACCTAGCCACCAAGGGTAGAAAAAGCAACAAGGTTAGCATAAACTTTGAACTCAGCCCCAATGAGTCAGAAGCCAACAAGCCAACACAAATCAACATTTTCAGACAGATTTGAAACACAACTCCTTCAAGAGTAGAAAATTCCACCACCAACAATAGAGTAATGAAAACCAGGAAGACCAAAGGAATTTCCAAAGTAAGGGAGCTAAAGAACCAGAGCCCAAGTAAAGGCAGAGATAAGTAGAGCCACAATGGTTCAAAAATCCTCTCAAGCCCATGGTCCCTGGCCAAGATTTGGAGAGCCAGAAAGAGAGGCAGATGAATGCAACAAGGGCACAACCAAATCACCATAGACCAAGGAAAATCAATGACCACCACCATAGAGGAGACACCTAAATTAGGAAAGAAGCCAGCCAAGAACACAACATACCCTAGCCACAACTCAACAATCCCCATCCACAAAAAAGCCAACAAACCCAACATCCAACACCATGCCCAAGAACTACACCAGACCAATAGAAGATCTAGCAAAAACTAGTGAGAGGGCCTGACCAAGATCAAATAAATGACATAGCCTCAAGAGAGACCAACCACGAGGAGGAAGGACTGTAGAAGACTAAGCAATGTCCATCATCGAGAAAAATTATAGAAATTCCACACCATAGACCATGAAAGGAATCAAAGTAAGACCCAATGCCTCAAGTGACCACAAAACAATAGAGAAGGACATTTCTAGAGTGGGAGACCAACTGAACATTGACCAAGCCCTAGAAGCAACAAGCACCTCCACATGAATGTCTTCATCCTCCAAATCAGAGCCCTCATACTCTACATCACTAGAGGAAAAAAAATTTCTTTTCCAACTCCCTTTGCCAGAAGAAGAGGTAAACACCAAGCATCTCCAAATAGGCGACCAAGCCCCAGCCATAAGACACACAAAATGGAACTCCAATTGGGTAGGAGAGGTAAAGTTGTTTGTACCACAACCCTACATAGGCATCCACATCCACTGCAGAGCATCAGAAGGAAAACAGATCTTCCATGAGAAAATCCAAGCACAAGCAATTGGAAACTACCAAGAGAAAAACCCCCATGAGAGCAACAAAATAGGTGGAAGACACCAAACCCCCATCGACCAAAAATCATCATATTAGTCTTCCGATTCACCAGTTCCACCATATGCATTACTAGAGGAATTTGAAATTCCTTTCCCCCTCGATGCCACCACCATTACATATCCACACTTCATGCCATTAGTTGTCTTGTTCATTCAATATTATTCACAACATTGTTATATTTGCATGTAAATGATCATATATTGTGAGTTGGTTGTCTCTATTGTACACATTGCACAAAATATGAATATAAGAAATCAAAGGTTTCTATTATTTGTTTTCTTTTTTTCCTTGAATGTTTGTTATGTGTTGTTACTTTCATTCAAAGAATGAATTAAATTGTATTAACATAAACAAAGGTTTGTGCAACTATATGCTTGGATAAATAAAGTATGAATAGTTTGGTTTCTAGTATCAATGGTGTAATGCATCATATGATAGGCATAATTATGATGGAGTGAATGCTGTAATGAGTTTTAAACTTCATGGTTTAGGTGACTCCACCCTGGGATATGGCACTGGTCTTTTGATCTTGCAATTTCTTGAGATTATTTTGTGAGAATTTTAAATCAAATTTACTTATCAATCTTGTTTTGGGTGTGTGGAATTTAATGCATATTACAACTCTCATGTTTAAACCAAACATTGCCATGAGGGTCATCCAAACCTTTAAAGTATTGTCTCTGTTAAGTATTTAAAGGAGACTCACCTATTTACTTTGTGTTTGATACTTTGGCACACAAGTATCTGAAAGCACACTATTGGGATCACCCTCCTGGGTTTCACAGAGCTAAAAGTGTAGGGGAGAAAGGGTTTTTATTCAATATCCCATTCATTGGTCAAATATCTCCTTGAATCTGACCATAAGGCCTAACATCCCTTCAAGATTCAAGTGGATTGCAGATTTGGGGAACCAACAGATTGGCAACTCTACTAGGGAAGCTCCAATATTATCCATTTGAAAAGAGTCAATCAATTTTCTGATCTGTAGTTTGGGTTAGATGATCCAAGGACCTGCATACTTGAAGGAGATTGCTGCAACATTTCTATTGTATTGTTGAAGTCTAGTGCTCAGCTAGTGGAGAGAACTTAGAAATTCCTAGATCTTGGAAGAAGCTTTCTTTTGCTTGCAGATATTTTCCTCTTTCAAAGAGGCGGTGACTCTACATAATTTTTTACATCATCAAAAGAGTTGGTTGCAAAATTTCTTAGGTATTTTTCTATTGCAATATTTTTGTATGAAGGTTTTTCAACAAAGGTTCTAGTTAATATAGTCCCTTATCCAATACTCTAAGGTATTTGTAGAAAGGGAAATAAGAAAGTAGGATATTCTGAAAAGGATATTGAGGAGAAACTAGTTGTAGAGAGAATAAATTGTTATTTGCAAATATGTCTGGTTATTCTAGTTCTCCCTCTACAAGTTGTAATATCATTCCTAAAACATAGTCATGTCCTCAAAGGAAGGTGTTCACTAGTGAAAGATATGAACCTCTGGATTTTAGTAAAATCCAAGGTTACCCACATTCTATCCCAACAAGAATTAATGAATGTTTTCCTAAGTTTAGAGGAGGTTTTGAAGAGTTAGCATCAAGACATGTATAGGGTTTTCTTGATTTGATGGAAGACTATCAAATAATAAAAGAGGATACTATCATGAAGTTTTTTATAAGAACTTTAGAAGATACTACTTTAATTTTGTTTTCTAGTTTTCCAGTGCATTCCATATGTTCATAGCAAGAGCTTGAGATATTGTTCATGGATCAGTTTGGTGAAGTGAATAACGAATGCTCATCTAACAAGAGAAATCTACATGCCCAAGAAGAATTTGAAGAGAAATATGAAAATAAAGTTGAACCCATATCATATATTGATGCATTATGTGATAGAGAAAGATTTGTGGATGAATCCCCCTATGAATTTCATGATAGATTCATGATTTTTTAATTTTCTATAGCAGAATCAGAAAGACCTGATGAATCATTTTGCATCAATTTGTTCTATGAGAATTGTGAGTCAGGTCTGAGTACCATGCCAACTTACTTGAAGCCCCCTAACCTTAAGTGTATCCATCAATGGATTTCAATGAAGAAATAATAGAGAAATATTGGAGTAATCTTATGAATAGCCTATGTGATGGTACTTTTTAAGACTTCATAAAAAAGATCTAGATTGTATAGTAAAAGATAAGGATAATGCATCATTTAGTGGTGAAGATTTTGTTTCTGAACAATCCGTGGAGAAAATGTATGTAGAAGAAGATTTTAGCCATAATGGCAAAGATGTAAGACATGGTGAGATATATAAAACATGTGAAGTCACTCCTATTTTCTTTGAAAATATAGAAATGGTGAGTCAATTTCCTGTATCAAAGGAAGGCTATAATGATGTGAATGGAACTGAAATTATTTTCTCCTCTATGGAATTCTAATATACAATTGAAGATTATGCTGATTCTAAAGTTTCATGTCTTCATGATTAGGACAAAGGTGTTATAGATGGAAGTTTGCAATCAATTGAAAGGAATTCTTGTCTGAATGATCAAGATGATTACAATTCTATTTGTAGCCCTAGTGGCTACGATTCCTTTCAAGAGGAAGCAATAGGATTGATTTCCTTAAGTAAGAAGTGTTTCAATAATGATGATGGCAATATTTATAAAAGCTTACAAATGCATGGTGACGTTATGAAAACCTATGGTAGTCTTGAGTGCTCTTTGAATGATCATATCACTTCACATTGTACGGATGGTATAAGATTTTTTGAGCCTTGTATGGAAAGGTTAGATGCTGTGAACTAGGGTGAATTGGACATTATCTTTTCTAACAATAAACACAATGGAACTCCAAGTTCTCTTGGACAAGAGCATGATGAGGTATATGAATTGAACATCCTTTTTGAAGAAGAAATATGTAATCAGCATTGCTATGGTACACTTGGTCATGAAAATTCTACAAGTGTTGATTGTAGCATTGATACAAACTTTCATGATGATGAGACAAAGGAGTTTTCTGATTTAGGGAATACTCTTGAATGTGGTGGTGTATCAGATGCAAATGACCAATGTGCAATGAATTTCAATTGGAGAGATCATCCACAGGTAGCTACAATGAAGAAACAAATGATGTTTTTTAGTTTGACAGTGAATAATGTGACCCTGTTGATTGTTGTAGCAATATGAACAAGGACATATACATGCAAGAGATTCATTGAATGAATTAGTTCAACTAGTTGATTATGAGGAGCATGCATATTTTGGTAATGTATTTTATGAACAAGGGACCCGTTTCTTGTTTGACTCTTCACCTTCTTTTACTCCTTTTGTTGGCTTTGAAGTTATCATTGAATGTTTGCATGAGGATGGCACAAATGAAGTTTTACATGAAAGTGAAAATGTAGAGACAAATATTAGTACAACTAATGACAGTTTTTGTGATGAGCTTTCACTTGAGGAATGTGATTGTGTCAATCACATGGATGCATATAAGGATCTCTTTTCTAGATCTACAACTCATAGTCTTCCTTATGAGCAATATGCCTTAGATTGTAATGTTGATGTAGCATGAGGTAATGTTGAGTATGATATTCCTTGCAATAGTGAATGTGTTTTGAACACTCACTATGAGGGTTTTGTTGCAAACAAAGATTTTGAGTCATATGAACTCGCACTTGAAGCTTTTTTGTGTGATAACATGATGACTATTGAAAATATTGTTTATGAACCTGAAGTGGGAAACATTGTTTGGGATGCTAATGTCTTTTCTAAAAGTTATGATTTGAACGTGGACAATGGACTTGTGGATGTTGATAAGTCTTGTTTTTAGAACCTTGAGGCATGTAGTAATGTGATTGGGATGTGTTGTTGGGATGATGGTAAAATCACTTTTGATGCAATTCAGTTGAAAGAGTTTCAAATGTGTGAGAATTCTTTGCTTAGTACATAGGAGGATTGCACACTATTTTTGAGGGATGACATCTTTTTTGATCCTAATTATTATGAGGGGGTTAGTAAATGTGATAAGACTGTGTCTTCATATGGTTTTTATCACTATCCTTATATTTTGTCACTTGCCATAGAATCAGAAAATGAAATGAGTGGAAATGATGTGGCTTATATGATTTGGCTGCCATGTGACAGTAAAACTAAACATGGAGCAAGTTCTCACTTGTTCAAAGGTAGCCTGGCACTTGTTTTTGCAAGAATGAAGGTACTCATGTTGGTGTGGTGTGACAGAGGCAAGTATGGGTTGGGCGAGATCAACTCTTTTAATAGATTGGTTTTTGGTAGGGGTAAATATTGACTTCCCTTTTCCATTTGATGGCCTAGGGCCACTGAATGAGGTTTGAAAAATTGAATTTGAAGACACTGTGGGGCACCTAATGGACTTGGTAGTTGGTTTTCTCCTCTAGAGGATTTTGAAATCTCGCTTTGTTCACTGATGAACATGTCCCCAAAAGATCCATTGTTGGGACTACTAAAAGTTTTGTAATTTTTTTTTAATGAATAGGCAACTATCTATATTAAATTCAAATATAAAGATACATATTCAAAAAAAAGGGTGGTGGTAAAAAGGCACACCCCAAGAGTCAAATGGGCAACGCTTAGAAAAAGCAATGATCACATGGGCTAAGCCCAAAAGTCCAAAATTACAAAGTAAATAGGAAGGCCATTAAGTAGCCAGACTCTCAGGCCTAGAGCCAGGAGGGTATTTGTCATCCAAATTTCACAACCATACATAATCATGGAAAATGGATTAGTGCTATGGATTCCCCTCATATTCATATGCTCCCTGGTCCAACTTTAGAGTCTTAAGATCAAGTTTGATATTTTTACTAGGTCAAAAGCAAATGCAGTTTGTTCTATTTTTTGCATATGCATCATCTGAATGTTTCAAGGAGGTCAACTTTGACCCTTGATATCTTGTGAAGAATGTGGATTAAAGGAAATCCCTCTTCCACACATGCTCAATGGACCTAAATGATCTAGTGTTTCTAGTGGTAGCTTCCCAAAAGGTGGTTTGATAATTTTTTAGGGCTCGATGACTTGGTGAGCTCTAATTTTTTTTTTTATAGGTGTAGTTGTAGAAAAGTTTGAGTGAGCCACTTTGGCATTGAATATTTTGCACCTCAAGATATTTTGTTCCAAGACATTTGCTACACTGATTTCTTGGGTCAAATTTCTGTATGATTGTGCATTTTCATGACTTTAGGAGGTCGTTTGACTAGTTTTCCAGGGCAATTCTGGAGGCCACTTGACCTACTTTGACTACTATGCAAGGTGCCTGAAAGTGGATTTTGATGGTTGCCCACTTCAAATTTTTCATGCTAGATGCATATAGAAGTAGTTTCAGGTCATTTGAGGATGAAATTTGTTTCAAAACAAAATTTTTTTTAGCCAGGCCCACATGGTGACTTAGCATGCTTTACATAGTTATGAAGTTTAAAGCTGAGATTATACCTCATAGACCTTTGGAAAACACATATGAGCAACCAATAAGCATGTGTTTTCTTGAAAAAAATATATTAAGCAAGTTCCAGTTTTCTATCCATAATCATGTACTAGCATAATACACATGTAAGATTGAGTCCCAAGATTCTAATCAACAATGTGAAGAGAAATCAAATGATTATGAAGGGATGTCTCCTTCATGTGATAAACATCCAATATGAAGAATCAGTTTATGAAATGAATGCTAGTGCTGATGTTTTATTGCAACTTAATCATAGTGATGATGTTCATCTTGAAGATTCTAAATATGAAAAGGGTATTGAAAGATTATATCCAAATAAGAAGCACATTTTTCTTAATAAGATTGAATTAGTGATATCTATTTCCATGCATAAGACTGATTTTGGGGATAGAAGACATTAAAAAAATAGAAATGATGTATTTGACCCATGTTTTCTATACCTACAGTTTGAAGAGGTTTTTCAACCACTCCAAGGTTGCAAAGGAACAAATATTTTTGAATGACAATGGAGGGCCAAACAATGAAATTGTCATGGGAAGTTATTTTTTTAGTAAAATGTATCAAATAGTTTGAGAGACTTCTACTGGGCAACATGGAACTGAAAGCATAAAGTGGCTCAATGCAAAAGAGACATAGTAAAAGCTTCATAAAGTGAATCAATGTAGTGAATTCTTGTGTTTACTTTTCACTTAGGAATTCCAATTATGTTGCAGCTTTGCACATTGAGAGGAAGGAACCAAAGAATGGGGCAATACACCTTGAAGAGTCTAGCGAACCATATTGTAAATGTTAACATTGTAAACATGGCAACCACTGTGTTTGCTAAAAAAGGGGTTAATTCAATATTGCAAAGAAAATACTCACATGAGTGCATGAAGTTGCTGCTTGAAGAACCTCCATTTTGATGCTTGGAGCATGGGCAAGTCTTTCATAAGTTTCCTTTGCACAAGAAAAATGTGCACATATAGTGAAAAGGTGTATTAAAATTGTTTGAGAAATCCTATTTTTGTGATGAGACCCTAATTTTATTAGGCTTGACCATGTCATGAAACCAAATAGTAGCAAGATTTGTAAAAGAACACCATTGGAGCAGTGTGTCTAGCACCCTCAAATCACATACTACGTTCTTAGGATTGGGTTGCGATGAAGGAGTTTTTGACTCCAACATTTCAAGTGCACATGTGTATTAATATGGAGGGTTATTGAGTAGTATAAGAATCCATGGATGCATTCTATGTGTGCAGCCAAATGTTGCTACATATGGAATTCCTACATGCATATAGTTTGGTATGAGGAGGGTAGAATTGTGTGTTGGCCACTGTGAGAACTTGTTTAATTCCTCTAGGGTTCATCGAGAAGTAGCTGAATGTGAGGAGTATTGTCTCATCGCCCATTGCAATTTATAAACTCCTTTTCCTAGATGCATTAGTGATACATAATGCTCTCTATCACATATCACTATTTGGTATCACCTTTTCCATATTGCATCAGAGATATGCGATGGAAACCTAGGGAATGCTAGTAACTAGTGGTGGTCCTATGGATTATGTCAATTGGAATTATTTAATGAAAAATTAAATGGTGGGATATGTGAAGTTTTTAAATGTTGGGCACTAATGTGTAAAATGCAAAAGTGATGTGCAAGGGTAAAAAATTGTTTTTGCAACCCGATGGAAAAAGTTAAAGCCCTCACAATTAAAATAAAATTTGAATTGTTGGGAAATAAACACAAGTGCAAAGCTCATGAGTAAATGGGAATTTTCAGTCCCTTATAAAATATGAAGGATTTTTTTATCATGAGGATACAAACTTTGAGCTATAGATAAAATAACATTATAAGTGCATAGGTGAAAGGAGTTTCCTATGACAAAATGAAGATAAATGAAGTGGATTTTCGTAGTAGAAAAAACAAGATATTTTCGGCTGTAGGGCATAATGAGGAATTCTTCCTGGTAAGGAATATGTTCTATTATAGGGAAAATGAATGATGAGGAAGGAATTCAAGTATAGATGGGAATTATTCAATGGTGGAGGTGGTTACTGATCAACTAGGAGGAATGTTCCAAATGTCTATTGAAGATCTACACTTAGGGTTTTTGTATTTTCCTTAAGTGTAATTTTTTGCTTCTTTCTAACAGGGTTGTTCATTGCTTGGTCTCATGGGGAAGCATATTTTGTAACAGGGTCTGAAATGTAGTGTTGGTTTTAGGTCTCTAGAGTGGTTTGAGTCATGTACTAAAGAATTTATTCATAGCATTGTTATATTTTCATATAAATGATCACATATTCTGAGTTGGTTGTCTCCATTGTACACATTGCACAAATTATGAATATAAGAAATCAAGGGTTTCTATTATTTGTCTTCTTGTTTTTCCTTGAATGTCTATTTTGTGTTGTTATTTTCATTCAAAGAATGAATTAAATTGTATTAACATAAACATAGGTTTGTGCAACTATATGCTTAGATTAATAAAGTATGATTGGTTTGGTTTCTAGTATCAATGGTGTAATGCATCATATGATAGGCATAATTATGATAGAGTGAATGTTGTAATGAGTTTTAAACTTCATGGTTTAGGTGACTCCACCCTGGAATATGGCACTGGTTTTTTGATGTTGCAGTTTCTTGAGATTATTTTATGAGCAGATACATTTTAAATCAAATTTACTTATCAATCTTGTTGTGAGTGTGCATGGAATTCAAAGCATATTACATCTCTCATGTTTAAGCCAGACATTATCATGAAGGTTAGCCAAACATTTAGGGTATTGTGTTTGTTAAGAATTTAAAGGAGAATTATCTGTTTACTTTGTGTTTAATACTTTGGCACATAAGTATCCGAAAACACACTATTGGGGTCACCCTCTCAGGTTTCATAGAGCCGAAAGTGTAGGGGGGAAAGGGTTTTTATTCAATCTCCCATTCATTGGCCAATTCTCTCCTTCAATTTGACCATAAGGCCTGGCATCCCTTTAGGATTCAAGTGGATTACATGTTTGGGGAGGCAACACGGGTCAACATAGAAGAGACATGAATGTCCCAACGCCTTGTGTCATCCCCAAAAGAAAAACACAAGACAAAGAAAAGATAAAGAAAACACTTTTGGGTCAAAATGGAAGAGACATGAATGTTTCAACACCTTGCATCATCCCCAAAAAAAAAACACAAGACAAAGAAATGATAAAGAAAAAGATAAAAGAGTTACTACATAAAGAATAATGTAGGTACAAATAGAGGAATTTCACAAAGAGAGAGAGAACATCAAATAGGATGTTATGGGGGATCACTTCATGCACATGCAATCACATGAAAAAGAAATAATTAAAAAAACTAGTAAGGCACATGTGATTCAACCTAAAGAACGTTTTCCTCATCCCAATCATGTTCATTATATGTTTAAGGATGTGGGAAACTAGCCAAAGGGACAATAGCAAGTGTCAGACTAGGGTCATTACCAATTTCAACACTCTTCCTAGGAGAATTATCGTTTAAGCTCATGGAAGAGGAAAAAAATTTATTCAGTTCATTATGCAGCTCCTCATAAATTTTAGTAATCACCTCATCATCATCTAAATTAATCACCATAGGAGGCCAAATGATAATGTCTAAAGAAGGGTTTAGCTCTTGTTGTGGTTATGTTATAGGATCTTTTTGTTTCAGGAAAGGGGTAGACTCATCATGCATTTCTTCAGTCAAGTTTGGATCTTGATTTTCTTTGTTTATTTCATCATGTGACTTGTGAGCAAGGGCACACCATCTACGCCTACACTCTCAAGTACCTTTATTTCTTTTAGTTCAGTTTTCAAGTTGTATTTGTGTAGGAGTGGGATGATCAACCATAGGTTTATTTTCTTCCCTAAGGGGAGGAATGGAAGGAACCATGGAAGGTTGTTCAACCACTTTCTCTTTAACTTTGTAAACTTTTTTTATTCTAGGTGTGACAGGATTGTTTTTCGTTGTCTTTGGGTCTTTTATAGGAAGTAGGTGAAGGTTTTGTCTTAGGTGGGTCTTGGATATTTGGAAATTCTTTAGGTTCAATCATTGTTTCATCAATGATGGTAGGCTAAGTCATAGGTTGAGGCATGTTTCAGAGGGATAATTCTGTTATTTTATTTTCCTTGAACTTTTGGTAGGATTTGAAAAAGAAGTCTTCTTGTGGTTTGATAGGTTCTATAGCCTCGAGCCAAAAGAAACCTAAGGAATATTTTCCATGGGAAGATAAAGGGTTAAAGCCACTATGATGGACAGTGAAAATTTCATTTTCAAAGGGGAACTTCAAGCATTTATGTAAAACCGAAGGGACTGCATTCATGGAGTGAAGCCATGGATAGCCTAGCTTCACATGAAATTGGTCCAATTGTGGGATGATTGAGAATGAGATGCCTAATGTTTTTGGTTCCATTTGTAAAGGAAGAGTGATCGATCCCATCGTAGGGCAAGCAAAAACATTATGCATCTTGATCCATGCTTTCAGTTTATCATATATATCTTGATAAAGTTTATGCAGAAGTAAGAATTCCTCAGTGATCACATTCTCTCCACAGATGGGATCTATTAATATCCCATTAGTGGGCTTATCATAGATTCGACTAGCTATGTAAAGAGGACCATCAGGTGCATGCTTAAGTATATCTTGTGAGGAGAAAGAAATCTCAATAGGATTTTTAGTTCAGTCCTTATGAGGAATGACGTTTATCAATCTGACCATATCATACATAAGATCATTATCTATAGGATCATGTTGAACAGTATCATTGTTATCATTGTCCGTATCAACATTCATCACATCATTATTTGTAGTTTTGTTGGCTTTGACAAATGAAATGTTATGATTAGGCATAGGGTTGGTAAAAATTTACAAGTTTTGGTTAGGAGGGGCAACAAACTTATTTCCTTGATCACTGACACCTCCAATGGAGAGACGACCAGAATCAATGAGGTCTTGCACAAGATGTTTAAAATGCTTACAATGTTCTATATTGTGTCCATTTTTTCAGTGATAATGACAATAAGAATTTGGTATATAGTTTGTAGGTAATGGTTTATTACACTAGTACAAAAAGAACAATAAATGACTAAAAAAACTACTAAAAGAATATATGTGACTAAGCTTGGTCACATGACTATTAATAGTTTATTTTCAGTCATTTATAATGTGACTAAATTCATGACTAAACCATTTTTAGTCATAAATTGGTTGTTTTGATTGATCAATTTGGTAGTATATTTAGTCGTTAATTTAGTCATTGATTGTTGTTAATTGAGGGTTATCCCACAAAGCTGGTTAACAATTTCTGGTAGATTCTATTTTTTGCTAAAATCACATATTTTTAGAAAATATAATGATTATAGCCTTAAAAAAATCTATTTAAAGCATTCCATTTGAAGAGGGCTTGATCAAACTACCTTAGATCAAACCCCCTTGGATAGAACCCCACTAGTTTTAAACCATACCTATAATGGAGTCTCCTTTACACCTATCAAAATGTTGATAAAAAACCACTTTTGATTTACCTTTTGGGGGATCAAATGAATTAATTTAATTTTTTTTGTAAGTATGTAGTCCTTATTATAAGCTTCCCAAAAAGTATAATTTTAAATAAATTTAATTTCATATAATATTTATTTTTATTTCTTGTGAATGTAGGTTTTCACCAAAAATCAAGCCTCGTTTCACACATGTGAAAATGGAAGATTATGGATTTTTTTTTAAAAAAAAGTAGTGAGGGCAACTAATTATTGAAGCCATTGATCCAAAAAAATTGAATTTCACCACATACAAAAAAAGTTACGTTGTATACGGTTCGCCTATGTTTGAATTGTAATTGGTTTGACTTAGAAACTTGATTAAGGAAAAAATATTAAAAAAATAAAATGAAACCAATTGGAAGCACTAGATATCATAGTTACAAATCTAAATTTGAAAAGAAAAAGGAATTTAATCCTTCATGGAAAAAAAATTATGTGTTATATGGTGAGTGTCACCCCTTAAAAGCAGTTACTAAAAACCAGTTTTTACGAGATGGAAAGAAGTGTAATTTGATTCCAAAAATTTTGAAAAAAATATATTAGAATTATAGACAAATGCTCAAATCACTAGTTTTCATCATCTTCAAATTCTCATGGTTTAGCCACTATAGGTTCCCCGAAAGTGAAGATTTAGTTAGAAAAAAATCACCAAAGGTCCAATTTGGCCAAAAATTGTAAACCAGTATTGTGAGATCACCCTTGGTCATTTATTTAGTCATAGTAGTCATTTATTTAGTCATGATAATCATTTATTTATTCATGTTAGTCATTTATTTAGTCATGGTAGTCATTTTATTTAGTCATGGTAGTCATTTATTTAGTCATTGTAGTCATTTATTTAGTCATGGTTTAGTCATTTATTTAGTCATGGTAGTCATTTATTTAGTCATTTATGAACTAATACTTTCAGATGTGTATGTAAACTCCTATGTTTGGAGAATGTTGTTACAATAACTAGTTTATGAAATTGCAAACCAAGAGAACCTGTCATTGAAATTCCTTTGTGATTGAAAGATATAAAACTTTAAAGCTCTTATGTTATACTGGAAAAATTAAATTAAAACAATTATAAAACTTCAACAAATTTTCTCAAAGGATTGAAATAGTAGAGTTGGAAAATAATTCATTGTATATTCAAATTGTATATAAAATATGTTACAAAAAACTCTATATATAGAGTTTTGAAGACAAAATATTTCGTAGTATGCAAATTGCTGATTTATTATGCTTCTAAAACTGAAGAAAACTAAAACTAAAGCTAAAAATGCATTGGTGTGAATTCATGTCTTCAGTGATGCCACTATTGCACATGGGGTGGGCTATAAATGTATCTAGTAAGGAACTGGTTTTGCATTTTCTCCTTGATATGTACTTGTCCACAATAAAAAAACTCAAAATTTGTTAATATTTTTAAAATATTTATGAAACTTTGAAATATGAAAAACAAAGTGGGATGGTAAGGAATTTCACAACAATAATATGAATAAAATTACAATTAAGAAAAATAAGCATAAACAATAGTTTGATAATAAATTTATAAATGATAGTGAAAATTATAAAAGATTGGAAGGAAGAGAAAGTGGGTTTTAACTAAGAGCATATGGAACATCAATTGATAACAACCAATGGTATTTTTTTTTTTAAATGGATATTAAATCAAATGGTAAATTCATCAGATCATTGCTGTCAATTAACTTCAAGCAAGCTATTATGGTTTTAGACAAGATATATTGGTTACTTAAAAATGCAAGCTAGAACTACAACAAACAAAGGCAATCTTAAAATTTTCAACAATGGAAATAAATTCTCCCAAAGCATAATTTCTTTTTTCCAAAGCCCATTGTGGCTCAACCATTTTTTTTCGTTTTCCCCGCCGCTATTTTTTTTGGCTCCTCCAAACTCTTCATCGCTGGTATTCACCTTTCACTTCTCCATTTTGGTGAGATGCAACTTGAAAATAAGGTTTCAACAAGGGTTTTAGAGTATGTTTATTAAAATGAAATTACGGCCAAGGTTCGATAATGAACACATTTAGGTTTTTACAGTATGGCATCCCTTACCCATTTTTTGCAGCCGATAATGCAACCATTTTTGCTACTTTCCCTGCTGCTATTGGTTTCGGCTCCTCCAAACTCTTCATCACTGGTATTCACCTTTCACTTCTCTGTTTTGGTGAGCTGCAATCTAAAAATAAGGTTTCAACAAGGGTTTCAGAGTATGTTTATTAAAATGAAATTACGACCAAAGATTTGATAATGAGAACATTTAGGATTTTACATTATGAAACCTTTACCTTTGTTTTCTACCATTTTTTGCTGCTTTCCCTACTGCTATTGGTCACCGATCGATGCATCTCCCTGGCACCTACCACAACTTCTATTCACTTGATCAAGCCATAAAAGAGTAGGGTCGGGTAGGGGGATGATGCAATATGCACACCTAGTGTTGATCAATGAATGAAAGGTAGAGAGTGGAAAGGGTGGTTTTGGCTCCTCCAAACTCTTCTTCACTGGTATTCTTGAGCATAAATTGCTCAACAATTTCCACTTAGTTTTCAAATGAGGAAATAACTAGGTAATTATATGTAATTATTCTAATTTCCCAAAAATTAAATCTCGATAGTAAACTTTGGACATTTGAATTTCAAATAATAAAATGTTGACATCGACATATTTGAATTTGAAGCCAAAATAAGGGACTAAGTTTCCCAACACAACTATGTCCCAACCCTATTTTTTAGAATTTAAGGTGTCAGGGCAAAGTATTAAATAAATGTATTTTTTTTGCTTGCAACTTGTTGGTAATTTTTAAAATGGGCCACAAAATGCATAATTTAGGAAATTATGTACTCAATTAGGTCCAATTATTAAAGGGGGAGCAAAACATATTGTGAAATTATCAAGGGTGAAAATTTATGATGCAACATATACAAATGAGATGAATGATCAATCACCCTCATAGTAATGATATATCTAGTCTCCAAGTCCCTTATGTATACTCTATTAGGAGTGAAATCAACTATTTTACCTTGTCCACTATGGGTAATTTGAGAAACAAAAAGGAGATTTGATGACAAGGAAGGAACAAAAATTACATCATTAAAAGTTCCTTCTCCCATGTCAATAGAACCCTTCCCACATACCTTTATAGATGTGTTGTTGTAACCCATCAAAATATTTGGTGAATTACAAGGCTCAAAAGAAGAGAACATTCCCCATAGATGGTGCCATGTGATGAGATACCCCTAAATCAAAAAGAATCTTCCATATTAGAGACTTATAGAGGCCAAGAGTTCTTTTACTTTCATTTTTTGATTCTATTTGTTACTCCTGTAGTTCCTAACTATGATGGTGAAGTTGTTGTAGATTGAGATGTTGAAGAAGAAGAAGACACTGATGATGAAAGTAGAATGTTTTTCTTTTAAGAAGGTGTGTTAGTTCATCAATCTCTTATCATAACATCTATGATCATCATGTCCTATCCTTTTAAAATATGCACATTTCAACTTCTTTCTAGATGAGTCCTCTTTGAAAGAGGAAGTGAATTGAGGAGTGCCATGTGAAGGTGAATCTTTATCTTTCTCATTAGACATGGGGTCCTTATTCTATTTCTTACCGTTTCCACTTAAAGACTTTTGATATTTTACAAAAAGAGCTTGAGGTGTGGAAGACTTAAAATTTACCATGCGTGCCAACTTTGCTTGTTCCCTTGTGAGTCAATCTACAAATCCATCAAGAGAAGAAATTTTGTATGCATTGACAAAGGCATCCATTGCAACATAAAATGTAGAAACAAACACTAAATGATTACGACCTAGATTAGCAAGAATAGAAAGAATCAATAGTTCATCCTCTTTAGTGACCCCACTGAACCATAGATTTTTTTGGTGCTATGGCTCTCTTAAACTCTTAAGGTTTTTCACCTAAAAGGAGAGAGATAGGCCAAAAACCTAAATCTAGGCGGTTCACTCAAGCTAGTGTATGTATGATGAAATTATGACTAAATGCAATGATCTAGATGTAGAAAAATAGTGAAATATATTGATTATTAATTGAAAACTATTGAAATGCAACTTGTTGGAAAACACATTGTGATATGCAGAAATGAACTATAAATGAATACAAATTGCAACAAAAATGGATGAAACTGAAAGTGTGTACTTGAGATATTGATGAAGACTGGAAATGACTTCTGCGATGTTGTTGATCCTAATTTTTAGGCCTGGTGGGACTCAGTCACCATTCTCGGCGAATTAGTCCCAAATATGTGAAACTATTCCAAAGCCCATTTTTGGACAAATGGGTATCCAAAAATGCAGAAAACCAAAATCAAGCCTAGAAATGGGACTTATTTTCCACCCATGGTGAATGAGTCCAGTGCTTCTAAATTTTTTAAGATTCAAAAGCAGAAACAGGAGCCTTTGATCTGCACTTTATGCTTCTCTAGGTGTTCAATTCTGAAACTATCAAATTTAGGCTTGAAGGTGACTTTTTGTTGATGATTTTCCTTATCCAATGAAGAGATTACTTGAAATTTTTTTCAATACAATCTTTAATGATTTCTAAGCCTCCAAGATGCCTAAATCTACAAACACACAAGAAGAGAAGAATAAATGTTGGATGTTAGGGCATGGGGGTTTGCCTTGGTCAAACCCCTTTGTAGGTAATTAAACCAAAATGACGAAAGAATGTAATGAAGCATGCAACAATGGAGTTATTACCTTTCCATGATGTTTGATCTTGAATTTCTACAACAATGGAGGAAGATTTTGTGCTTAAATTTCTTAGGAGGCTATCTTGAGAACTTGCAACGATAAAACCCTAACTTTCTTGACTTGAAAGAGAGGATAAAAAATTAATGAATGGTAAGAGATGTTTGAATGAGTTAAGAGATGAAAATTAGGGTTTAGATACTTGGTTTTATAGGAAATTATCCTAATTTTCCCATAAATTGGATCCCTACTTGGCCGACATGAAGAAAAACAAAACTTAAATTCCAAAATTTCTTGATCAAAAGCCAAATGGCCCAAATGGGACTCATTCACCACCTTGGGTGAATTAGTCCCACCTAGAAGGGACTCATTCACTGCAGATGGTGAATTAGTCCTAGAGGGGACCATTTTCCAACTGGGTTATTGAGGAATGACTAATTTTAGTTCTTATGTTGATTTCATTGAGTATTTGATCAAATTATGCCTCAAGATGCACAATATAGGGTCATAGGGGCCTATTAATGATGATGTGAAGGTCAATTAGGGCTTGGGACACAAAATTCAATGTGAAAGTGTGATTAAATACACTTTACAACACTAAAATGAGGTCCACTTAGCCTAGAAAGGTACAACATCCAATGTGAATGTGTAAGACAAATTACAACACTAGATTAACATTAAGTTTATTTTACAAGCCTTCTAGATTGATGTGAGGATGCAATTAAATACATTTTGTAATGTTGAATTAGGGGTAAATGGGTTTATTAAGTCTAGAGAAGTGTGAAAGTATTTTACAACACTTTACAACACCTTTACAAGACATCAATAAATGTATTTTATTCAATTTGGAAGGGTCCAAGACCTAGTGTGGATGTGTAAAACACCTCACATCACTAAATTAGGGTTTTATTAAGTCCAATTTATCATAAATTATTCCCAAATCAAGCAAGTTCCTTTTTTCTATGGTACATTTAGCCCCCACTTTAGTGAGAGGATGAACTTGCTTCAAACTCACACTAAAGTAGACACTCAAGAGAGATCCAAGTGTATATATGTAGATGACAAAGGATGAAAAAAGATTAAGAAGGTAGTAAAGCCACCAGGATCAATATCCTAAGTCAAACCATCAAGATACACAATCATGCAATGGAAAGAACTAAAGGAAAGAAAAACAGGGTGGAAAGGATGCACTCACTCTGGGGCTACAAAACTTTAGGTTGTCTGCAGGGTGAGTTGTCCCAAAGAAGTAAAATAAAAAGGTGGATCAAGCTTTGATCATTTTTCCAACACATTGTGGATAAACTCTAGGTTGTTTTTTGAAAAAATGCATACTCACTCTGAGGCGACGAAACTCTTGGCTGTCCACCAGGTGAGAAGTCCTAAGAGCTGAGACACATACGACTGATATATGCTCACACACATGTAGGTGGCTATGGGGAAAGTCGTTCCTCAGAATGGACTTCCCGTTCAACCATACCAAACTTATACCTCCTGATAACTTTAATAAGACACCACAATAATGAAAATGATTTTCAAGCTCTATAAGGTAAACAAAACTTTGAACATATGCTTGACACTCATAGACATTGTAAATGAAAGATAGTGTAAAGAATATTGAAAGGGATCTTGCTTAGTTCTTGAAATGTCTAATCTTAGGGAACATCATGCTTAATTTCTCTAAGAGAGGATAAATGCAAATGGTCTCATCTTGTTTCCAATAGAGGACAAGTGCAATGTCTCATCCTGAGCAACATTGTACCTAATGTTTCCAAGAGAGGAAATCACAAGAAAAATAAAATTGCACAATGAAATGTGAGTGGTGATGTATGTCCCCACTTTAAATAGGTTGAAAACACAGTATTGTGAGCAATTTCTTTAAAAACGAAGGAGAAGATGAGAGATTACTTGAAAAGCCCTAGATGCCAAGTCAGATGTTTTTGAGAAGCTACATCATGAATAAGGTATTATGTCACATGCGAGCCAACTTAAGGCATGTTGTCCACATCCAAAGCTTGCTCTTATATGTTCATGAAAGGTTAATGGCTAGCTGAAGGAGGCAACAAGTGACATACAAGGAAAAGGCTACATACCCCTTGCCCCCACTAAGTGTAGGATAAGGGTGAGATAGAAGGATTGATGAAATGCAAGGTAGAGTGAAAATTGGTATCAATTAGAGGAATTAGGTGCCCCCTCATAAGGGAGAACACCAAACTCTGTAAGATGTTGGATTTTACTACTCAAAGCCTTATATTCATTAGTGGAATGGCCGTGAACTCTGTGATATGCACAAAATGAGGTCTTGTAATAGTATTTCTTTCAAGTTCATGGAGGGAGAGATATCAAGTGATCTTGGAGGAGTGTCGACAAGATACCCTCTTGATCAAGGGGAGAAGTAGTTTCTATTGTTGGTGGCAAAGAGATGTCTTGCTTAGTACATGATGTCATACCTATGCAAGGTTCTTTAGATTGCAAGATTTTTTTCTCACTCTTACAGGAGGAGGGAAAATATATTGAGTACAAATCTTTAGTGCTATGTGAGATGACGTTATGTTAATTGAAGAGTTCGTTGTTTGTTTCATATTTTGGAAAGTAGGACTGCCAAGACTACTAGTGTCGAGGAGTTCATGATGTATTACTATTAAGGTTGTTTTAGAAGGATGTTTTGTGATAGTATTGATTTTAAGGGATGAATT
>VDFB02109042.1:40340059-40403532 GCA_007258455.2 Sequoia sempervirens
ATCAACTATTTTACCTTGTCCACTATGGGTAATTTGAGAAACAAAAAGGAGATTTGATGACAAGGAAGGAACAAAAATTACATCATTAAAAGTTCCTTCTCCCATGTCAATAGAACCCTTCCCACATACCTTTATAGATGTGTTGTTGTAACCCATCAAAATATTTGGTGAATTACAAGGCTCAAAAGAAGAGAACATTCCCCATAGATGGTGCCATGTGATGAGATACCCCTAAATCAAAAAGAATCTTCCATATTAGAGACTTATAGAGGCCAAGAGTTCTTTTACTTTCATTTTTTGATTCTATTTGTTACTCCTGTAGTTCCTAACTATGATGGTGAAGTTGTTGTAGATTGAGATGTTGAAGAAGAAGAAGACACTGATGATGAAAGTAGAATGTTTTTCTTTTAAGAAGGTGTGTTAGTTCATCAATCTCTTATCATAACATCTATGATCATCATGTCCTATCCTTTTAAAATATGCACATTTCAACTTCTTTCTAGATGAGTCCTCTTTGAAAGAGGAAGTGAATTGAGGAGTGCCATGTGAAGGTGAATCTTTATCTTTCTCATTAGACATGGGGTCCTTATTCTATTTCTTACCGTTTCCACTTAAAGACTTTTGATATTTTACAAAAAGAGCTTGAGGTGTGGAAGACTTAAAATTTACCATGCGTGCCAACTTTGCTTGTTCCCTTGTGAGTCAATCTACAAATCCATCAAGAGAAGAAATTTTGTATGCATTGACAAAGGCATCCATTGCAACATAAAATGTAGAAACAAACACTAAATGATTACGACCTAGATTAGCAAGAATAGAAAGAATCAATAGTTCATCCTCTTTAGTGACCCCACTGAACCATAGATTTTTTTGGTGCTATGGCTCTCTTAAACTCTTAAGGTTTTTCACCTAAAAGGAGAGAGATAGGCCAAAAACCTAAATCTAGGCGGTTCACTCAAGCTAGTGTATGTATGATGAAATTATGACTAAATGCAATGATCTAGATGTAGAAAAATAGTGAAATATATTGATTATTAATTGAAAACTATTGAAATGCAACTTGTTGGAAAACACATTGTGATATGCAGAAATGAACTATAAATGAATACAAATTGCAACAAAAATGGATGAAACTGAAAGTGTGTACTTGAGATATTGATGAAGACTGGAAATGACTTCTGCGATGTTGTTGATCCTAATTTTTAGGCCTGGTGGGACTCAGTCACCATTCTCGGCGAATTAGTCCCAAATATGTGAAACTATTCCAAAGCCCATTTTTGGACAAATGGGTATCCAAAAATGCAGAAAACCAAAATCAAGCCTAGAAATGGGACTTATTTTCCACCCATGGTGAATGAGTCCAGTGCTTCTAAATTTTTTAAGATTCAAAAGCAGAAACAGGAGCCTTTGATCTGCACTTTATGCTTCTCTAGGTGTTCAATTCTGAAACTATCAAATTTAGGCTTGAAGGTGACTTTTTGTTGATGATTTTCCTTATCCAATGAAGAGATTACTTGAAATTTTTTTCAATACAATCTTTAATGATTTCTAAGCCTCCAAGATGCCTAAATCTACAAACACACAAGAAGAGAAGAATAAATGTTGGATGTTAGGGCATGGGGGTTTGCCTTGGTCAAACCCCTTTGTAGGTAATTAAACCAAAATGACGAAAGAATGTAATGAAGCATGCAACAATGGAGTTATTACCTTTCCATGATGTTTGATCTTGAATTTCTACAACAATGGAGGAAGATTTTGTGCTTAAATTTCTTAGGAGGCTATCTTGAGAACTTGCAACGATAAAACCCTAACTTTCTTGACTTGAAAGAGAGGATAAAAAATTAATGAATGGTAAGAGATGTTTGAATGAGTTAAGAGATGAAAATTAGGGTTTAGATACTTGGTTTTATAGGAAATTATCCTAATTTTCCCATAAATTGGATCCCTACTTGGCCGACATGAAGAAAAACAAAACTTAAATTCCAAAATTTCTTGATCAAAAGCCAAATGGCCCAAATGGGACTCATTCACCACCTTGGGTGAATTAGTCCCACCTAGAAGGGACTCATTCACTGCAGATGGTGAATTAGTCCTAGAGGGGACCATTTTCCAACTGGGTTATTGAGGAATGACTAATTTTAGTTCTTATGTTGATTTCATTGAGTATTTGATCAAATTATGCCTCAAGATGCACAATATAGGGTCATAGGGGCCTATTAATGATGATGTGAAGGTCAATTAGGGCTTGGGACACAAAATTCAATGTGAAAGTGTGATTAAATACACTTTACAACACTAAAATGAGGTCCACTTAGCCTAGAAAGGTACAACATCCAATGTGAATGTGTAAGACAAATTACAACACTAGATTAACATTAAGTTTATTTTACAAGCCTTCTAGATTGATGTGAGGATGCAATTAAATACATTTTGTAATGTTGAATTAGGGGTAAATGGGTTTATTAAGTCTAGAGAAGTGTGAAAGTATTTTACAACACTTTACAACACCTTTACAAGACATCAATAAATGTATTTTATTCAATTTGGAAGGGTCCAAGACCTAGTGTGGATGTGTAAAACACCTCACATCACTAAATTAGGGTTTTATTAAGTCCAATTTATCATAAATTATTCCCAAATCAAGCAAGTTCCTTTTTTCTATGGTACATTTAGCCCCCACTTTAGTGAGAGGATGAACTTGCTTCAAACTCACACTAAAGTAGACACTCAAGAGAGATCCAAGTGTATATATGTAGATGACAAAGGATGAAAAAAGATTAAGAAGGTAGTAAAGCCACCAGGATCAATATCCTAAGTCAAACCATCAAGATACACAATCATGCAATGGAAAGAACTAAAGGAAAGAAAAACAGGGTGGAAAGGATGCACTCACTCTGGGGCTACAAAACTTTAGGTTGTCTGCAGGGTGAGTTGTCCCAAAGAAGTAAAATAAAAAGGTGGATCAAGCTTTGATCATTTTTCCAACACATTGTGGATAAACTCTAGGTTGTTTTTTGAAAAAATGCATACTCACTCTGAGGCGACGAAACTCTTGGCTGTCCACCAGGTGAGAAGTCCTAAGAGCTGAGACACATACGACTGATATATGCTCACACACATGTAGGTGGCTATGGGGAAAGTCGTTCCTCAGAATGGACTTCCCGTTCAACCATACCAAACTTATACCTCCTGATAACTTTAATAAGACACCACAATAATGAAAATGATTTTCAAGCTCTATAAGGTAAACAAAACTTTGAACATATGCTTGACACTCATAGACATTGTAAATGAAAGATAGTGTAAAGAATATTGAAAGGGATCTTGCTTAGTTCTTGAAATGTCTAATCTTAGGGAACATCATGCTTAATTTCTCTAAGAGAGGATAAATGCAAATGGTCTCATCTTGTTTCCAATAGAGGACAAGTGCAATGTCTCATCCTGAGCAACATTGTACCTAATGTTTCCAAGAGAGGAAATCACAAGAAAAATAAAATTGCACAATGAAATGTGAGTGGTGATGTATGTCCCCACTTTAAATAGGTTGAAAACACAGTATTGTGAGCAATTTCTTTAAAAACGAAGGAGAAGATGAGAGATTACTTGAAAAGCCCTAGATGCCAAGTCAGATGTTTTTGAGAAGCTACATCATGAATAAGGTATTATGTCACATGCGAGCCAACTTAAGGCATGTTGTCCACATCCAAAGCTTGCTCTTATATGTTCATGAAAGGTTAATGGCTAGCTGAAGGAGGCAACAAGTGACATACAAGGAAAAGGCTACATACCCCTTGCCCCCACTAAGTGTAGGATAAGGGTGAGATAGAAGGATTGATGAAATGCAAGGTAGAGTGAAAATTGGTATCAATTAGAGGAATTAGGTGCCCCCTCATAAGGGAGAACACCAAACTCTGTAAGATGTTGGATTTTACTACTCAAAGCCTTATATTCATTAGTGGAATGGCCGTGAACTCTGTGATATGCACAAAATGAGGTCTTGTAATAGTATTTCTTTCAAGTTCATGGAGGGAGAGATATCAAGTGATCTTGGAGGAGTGTCGACAAGATACCCTCTTGATCAAGGGGAGAAGTAGTTTCTATTGTTGGTGGCAAAGAGATGTCTTGCTTAGTACATGATGTCATACCTATGCAAGGTTCTTTAGATTGCAAGATTTTTTTCTCACTCTTACAGGAGGAGGGAAAATATATTGAGTACAAATCTTTAGTGCTATGTGAGATGACGTTATGTTAATTGAAGAGTTCGTTGTTTGTTTCATATTTTGGAAAGTAGGACTGCCAAGACTACTAGTGTCGAGGAGTTCATGATGTATTACTATTAAGGTTGTTTTAGAAGGATGTTTTGTGATAGTATTGATTTTAAGGGATGAATTGTTTTTCTTGATCAAAGGAGAATAACCAAGATCATTGATGTAGGAGCATCTAGTGGTGTAAGGGCAATCTTGCATCACCCAAAAATAGTGAAATTTCAAGTTTCTTAGTTTTTAGATGTTTTTACATTTTTGGATACCCTTTTTGTCATAATGAAATTCCAAATTTACGGTTTTTATTTTCTATTCATGGGTGGAAAGATATTACAGTTTTAGTTTTCTTAGATTTGCACCTGAAAATCTTCTGAGTTAGATTTGAGGCACTTAGAGTTCCTTGATCGGCCCTGAAACTTGCCAAAATTGGTGTAGCAAATTTTTAGCACATTGTTGACTTCGTGACCTTTCCAACGGTTCAAACGGTTCGCGAATCGGAGTCCCGAATCAAAAGTTATGACCCCGGGAAGTTGGCGCGCTTTCTAGAAGATACAATTGCAAATGCTCTTTTGAAATTTGAACTCATGTTGTAAATTTTCGGCGCCAAACCACCTAAACTCAAAATTGAATGTTGTTTTGGCTCCAGACTAAAGAGGATCTCTATTTATGGGCGGGTTTCTAAAAGTTACCCAAAATTTAGAAACCCACCCATAAATAGAGCTCCTCTTTAGTCTAGAGCCAAAACAACATTCAATTTTGAGTTTAGGTGGTTTGGTGCCAAAAATTTACAACATGAGTTCAAATTTCAAAGAAGCCGACTACGAGCAATATCTTCTAAGCGGTGATCGCAACTTTTGATAAAGTTTCGATTAGTAGACTGAACGTTGAAAAAGACAGTCGCTGGCGTCTTTCAAATTGCTTCGCCAATTTCGGCTGAAGTTTCGAGACCCGTCGAGCTGGTGCCTCAAAATCTAACTTCGAGATTTTCGAAGTCTGTTGAAACTAAAGGTACCGTATCTTTCCGCGAGGAAAATAGAAAACCAAAAACGTGAAATTTCATTATGATCAAAATGTAAGCTCTAAACGAATTTCACCTGTTTGGTGTCTGGAATACTACCCATTGAATAACTCACGCATCGGTACCGGTAATTTGAAATTGACCCATCGCGTCTGGGATGGTGGAGGAAAACCAAATGGTCGAAGAAGCATAACAGCGGGCAGCGAGGATGAATCTTCCATGAGGCCTTCCTTTCCATTTCACGGATGGTGCTTCATGCGCACGATTTCCCTGTTACTCCCTTCCACCGCGACTATCCAGGAATTTCTTCTAATCTCCTCCTTTTCTGAAGTAGATGGCTGGAATCCCTGCTTGTTCCATCGTTGGTACTTCCTCTATGCCACCTTCATGATACTCTATCAAATGCGAAATATTGAACCGCGAGGGAAATGTTGAATCCATCTGGAAACTCTACCTCATATGCATTCCATGAATCATGCCTCTTCAAAATTTACAGGGACCAAACTTCTTCATCTTCAATTTGTTATATGTTCCCACTGGAAACCTTTCTTTCCTCAAGTGGACCATCACTTCATCACCAATCTGAAACTCCTTATACCTCCTCTTCTGATCTGCCTTAGCCTTATACTGCATATTCATCTTGTTAATATGTTCTCTTACCTTCTCATATATATCCTTGATGTGTTCTACAAAATCTTCAGCTTCAACACTTATTTTCTTCTCTTGGTCCATCTTCCCCAATTCTAGAGCTGTTTTGGGGTTACCTCCATACACAATCTGGAATGGTGATCTACCAGTGCTTCTGTTGACAAAATTGTTGTAAGAAAATTCTACCTAGGGTAAGATCAAGTCCCATCCCTTGGGTTTATCTCCCACCAAACATCTCAGTAGGTTACCCAGACTCCTGTTAACCACCTCTGTCTACCCATCTGTTTGTGGATGGTGTGCAAAACTGAACTTCAACTCCATCTTCAGCTTCTTCCACAAGGTCCTCCAAAAGTATCCCACAAATTTGGTGTCACGATCTGAAACAATACTCTTTGGCAGACCATGTAGCCTCACCACCTCTTTGAAGAACAAGTCAGCAATGTGGACTGCATCATGGGTCTTCGACATGGAATGAGGGAAATGTGCCATCTTTGAAAACCTATCAACCACCACAAAGGCCGAATCATTCCCTCGTTGTGTCCTTGGCAAACCAGAACAAAGTCATACTTATGTCCTCCCATGGCTATCTGGTACAGGTAAGGGCTGATATAAGCTTATGTATTACAGCTCACTCCTTTAGCCATCGACATACCGCTTTGGCCCAAACTTCTTTACCACATCCTGTGATGGCCCGGGGCCAATAATAATGCTCAGCGATAATGGCAATGGTCTTATCACGACCAAATGTCCTGCCACTCCTCCACTATGCTTCTCCTTTATCAGGTTCTCTCTCATGGAACTCCTCGGGATACACAATTGACTTCCCTTAAATAACATGCCATCCTGGATTATGAAATCCAGCCACCTTGTCCTGTCCACTGTAACAAGTTCCTTGCAAGCTTTCTAAGCCTTTACAAAATCAGGATCTTCTGGATACAGTGTCTTGAGTTCATTGAACCCAACCATTTCAATTTGCATCTTTGTCATCAATGTATGCCTCCTACTTAAGGAATTTGCAACCCTATTTGACTTACCACTCCTATGTTTCAAAACAAAGGTATAACTTTGCAATAACTCTACCCATTTCATATGCCTCTGATTTAATTTTCCCTGACTATTTAGGTACTGCAATGCCTGATGATCAGTATACAGAACAAATTCTTTCGGCAACAAATAATGTCTCCATTTCTTTAATGCTTGAACTATTCCATAAAATTCTTGATCATATACATAATACTTTCTCTTGGCATCATTTAAATTTTCACTGAAATAGGCAATGGGCTTACCTTCTTGGCTCAACACTGCTCCAATGGCACAACCACTGGCATCACAATCCACCTGAAACACCTTGTTGAAATCTGGGAGAACAGAATAAGTTTGCTCTGTCACCTTCTGATTCAACAGTTCAAAACTTTTTTCCGCTCCACTGCTCCACTTGAATTCTTTTCTATCCCTTCTCATTGTTTCAGTCAGGGGTCCACAAATACTACTGAAGTTTCTAATGAACTTTCTATATAAAAACTAGCCAAACCATGGAAAGATCTCACCTCAGTAGCAGTTATTGGGGTAGGCCATTCCAGAATAGCCTTCACCTTCTCTGGGTCCATCTTGAGACCTTCTACTAAGACAACAAACCCCAAGTACACTAACTCCCTCTTCACAAAACTGCACTTCTTCAGATTAATCAACAGTTTCTCTTTTCTTAACTTTTCAAAGGCTCTCCGAATATCCATCAGATGCTCATCCAACGTCTTATTGAAAATCAAAATATCATCTAAATACACAATAACAAAACTTCCCAGAAATTCTTTTAGTACCTCGTTCATGAGCAGCATGAATGTGCTCGGTGCATTGGTTAGCCCAAAAGGCATGACTAACCACTCGTACAGGCCCTCTTTGGTCTTGAAGGCAGTCTTCCATTCATCTCCCTCTCGAATCCGGATTTGGTGATATCCACTCTTCCAGATCCAATCTTTGTGAAATCATGACTCCACTCCAAGCGATCCATCGGTGCATCCATCCTTGGCGAGAAGCTCGTACTTGATTGTTATCTTGTTTATGGCTTGGGAATTTGTACACATCCTCCACTCCCCATCCTTCTTTGGTGCTAGTACTGCAGGTACTGCACATGGACTCAAACTCTCCCGTATCAAACCCTTTCTCAACAACTCTTGAACTTATGCGTTTCAACTCTCTCATTACTGTGAGTCATTCTATGAGCTGCCTTATTTGGCAAAGCTGGCTCCGGGAATCAAGAAGTCAATTTGATGCTTGATCTTGTATTGGTGGTAAACCATAGGTACATTATTAGAAACAATATCCTGAAACTCATCCATCGAAACTGTACGGAACCTTCTCACTATCCTCCTTACTCACTCTAAGATAATGCATAACTTACCTGCAGCTCATGCTTCCTTACCTTCTAAAATTTTTTCTTCTATCTATAATAAATTCTAGCACTACTGCATACCTTTTCTTCGGTCTCCTTCAAGGGTTTCAACTTGTGACGAACCCCATCCTTTGTCAAGGAATAAGTGTTTGCATGGCCATCATGTATAGCTCGCCTATCGAACTGCCACGGCCTCCCCAAAAACATGTGACATGCATCCATGGGGATGATATCACAGAGTACCTCATCATGGTAGCTCCCGATCTTGAACTTTACTAGGCACTGCTCATTGACCAAAACTTTGTGGTCTTTCTGCAACCAGGCAATCTGATATGGATGTAGGTGCCTTTCCCTCTTCAGCTTCAACTTTGTGACCATCTCTTATGACTACGGGTCTCCGGTGCTCCCCATCGTCCGGTAGCAAACATCACAACATTTTCCTTCACACTTGCACCTTGTGAAATAGATTCTTCCTCTATTCTGGTTTCTTTTCCTCAGTCACTAGGGCTCTCCTAATCACTAGGGCTTCTCCCCTTTCAGCATCATCTGAATGTTCAAATTGGGCCTCCTCATCTGCATGTGCAATCCTTCCATGACCTTCTCACCTTTTGTCTTCCCTTCCTTGGTGTTGTGGACATTCATGAGCTCGATGCCCTTCTTCACCCTGCTTGTAAACTACATTCGCTGGAAACCACCTCTTCGGATCCTTTTCCATATCTCCCTTGTCCTCTACCTTTTTGATCACCACTGTTTTGATCATGAGGGCGGTAGAAGTTATCATTCCTTTGGCTTCGGCTGGTACCCACATCTTCACTTTTCTTTTCATTATCATTTCGGCTTCCTGAAGGTCTGCCATTGCCCCTTCCACTTTGACCTCTGCTCCTTTTGCTTGCCATCAAATCTTTGTTAGAAGCTTCTCTTCACCTTGACAAGCCCGATACATCCTCAATGGTGGTCATTCGACTAGGCTTAACTCCTCCTAAATCTTTCGGTCGTAACCCATTAAGATGTCGGCTACCTTCTCCTTATTGGCCTCTGTGTGGCCATTAGATGATTATCTTCGGCAATCTTAGGTATATTCTTTCACCGGATCTGCTTCGCCTTCCAACCTTGCAATTTCTTCCAACCCGGATCTAACTTGTAGTCAGCGGTATGAGCGCGCTGTGAGTTTCTCTACCATCAGGTCCCATTTGGTGATATTTCCTTTTTCCTCTTGATTTCTTTTCCAGCCTCTTTCCACCAAATATTGGCATGGCCCTTTAGCTTTATTTTTGCAAACTTGGCAATGCAGGTCCTCCTATTTCCTCATACTCAAAATATTCTTCTAGCTTCGTTGATCTAGTGATCCAACTCTTACCGGGATTCGGACTTAGAAAAGCGCGGGACCGCTCACGGGTCTTTTCGATCTTGAAATGGCCCTTATTAGCGCATTTGGTCTTGATCAATTGCTTCCTTCTCCTTCATCCTCGCACCACTCCCTCGGGTTTAACCCTCTTCTCAACTGCTCTTGTAACACATCAATCTGTCTCTAGAGGGCTGCCAGTGCATCTCTTCCACCAGCATTTCTGCCACCTCGACCACCTCTGGCACCACCATGCCTACCAGACATCACTCTTGGAGGCATCTTTCTTGACCTCGACCCACAACCACGGTCCTGGTGCAAACTACCTCACGATCGACGATCTGTCCACATGCTCAAGAAAACCCGCTCTAATACCACTCGATGAGGGCGCAACCCAAGACTTAGAAAATAACCCACAAACTAGAGAATAATTTTATTATTCAGAAAATAGAGCTTCTTACATGCAGAGGATCTCAAATCCCCAAGTTCTACAACACATGCAAGTTACAGAAAGCTACAAAATAACCCTTTCGCAATATGCGAGCTTGTCCCCAAAAAGTTACCCAAAATTTAGAAACCCGCTCATAAATAGAGCTCCTCTTTAGTCTGGAGCCAAAACAACATTCAATTTTGAGTTTAGGCGGTTTGGCACCAAAAATTTACAACATGAGTTCAAATTTCAAAAGAGCATTTGCAATTGTATCTTCTAGAAAGCGCGCCAACTTCCCGGGGTCATAACTTTTGATCCGGGACTTCGATTCGCGAACCATTTGAACCATTGGAAAAGTCACGAAGTCAAAAATGCACTTGAAATTCACTATGCCGATTTTGGAAAGTTTCAGGGCCGATCCGGGAACTCTAAGTGCCTCAAATCTAACTTGGAAGAATTTTAGGTGCAAATATGGGAAACTAAAACTGCAATATCTTTCCACCCAGGAATAGAAAATAAAAACCATAAATTGGGAATTTCATTATGACGAAAAGGGTATCCAAAAATGTAAAAACATATAAAAATAGAGAAACTTGAAATTTCACTATTTTTGGGTGATGCAAGATTGCCCTTACACCACTAGATGCTCCTGCATAAATCATGAGTTTTTTGTTGTGTGTTAGGCTCTATAAGGTTGTGGATACCTTGTTCTTGAGCACCACATCCTTTTCCACTATATCCAAGTTGTTTCATGAGTTCATAACCTTTTCCATAAAGCTTCTTCATTGCTTTAGAAGTCAGTGGTTTTTCATGATTAAGTTCATCAAAGGTTGTTGTGTAAACTGATATCTATTGTTCTAAAGTGGTTGAGGTGGATGCTTGTGAAGGGTTATTTGAGTTTTGTGTTGACAAAACTGTGGTTTCTTGTCCCTTGTTAGAGTCTCTATGTATGATCTTGTACTCGCCCATGAAGTCATGTTCAAAATCTAAGGAACCCCAATCATTTTCTAAGAGTTTCATGACTGGTTCAAGATGTGGGATGGGGTCCACTTGTGTGGTTGGTGTTAATGTGTTCAAGGTATTTTATTTATTTTTCTCAATGTTCAAACAACTATTTAGATGAGGGTCAGCTTCAAGTGTGTATAATTTGTTCTTGTAGATGTATTTCATTTTGCGATGAAGAGTAGAAGGAACACCATTCATTGCATGAATCCATAGTCTACCTAAGAGAAGATTATATGCAATATCATTAGGCATACCATGAATTTGTGTTTCCAATGTGGCCACTCCAACTGTAGTAGGTAAAGTGATCACACCAAGCGGTTGTTTGCTTACATTCCAAAATCCCTTGATGGATAAAGGATCGGGTCAAATAGTTGATTTATCGATGCCTAGTCTATCAAGAAGGTTCACTCCACACACATTAAGAGTGGATTAAGTATCCACAAGAGTTCTCTTAATCCCTTTTCCTTTGTATTGAGCAATGATCATGAAGGCTTCATTTTGTTTTTGCACATCCAAAGGAGGGAGCTCACTTTGGTGGAAAACAATGTCTTTTGCTTGAATCATTACTGCTAGATCAGTGGGTTGCATATTGGAAGGGACATGAACTTGTTGTAAATCATTTTGAATCATGGTGTGATAATGAGGGGAGACTCGAATAAGGTCCCATAATGATATCTTAGCAAGAGTATTCTTTAGTTGTTTGACAAGATTGTACTCTTTTCCACTAGGAGGTCTTGGTAAGATAGGATTAGGGATGATAGGGTTAGGCAAGGGTAGGGGTGTTGTGGTTTGTTGTTGCGGTTGCGGATTGTTTTGGAGTGTTATATGTACGAGCAACAATATTATGACTCGACTGTTGCGATACATTATTCTTAGGTGGGTAAAGGAAAAGTTCAGGTTTGGTTTGAGCTTGAGTTTTATGTGAAGGAGGGTAAAGAATGAGTTGAAGTTGAATATTAATGTTAACATCCCTTAGCAAGTGAGAGTGATCCTTGTCTTGCATCATGATATCCTCCCTATGAGGAGGGTTTTAAGGAGAACAACAAACCAAATGTTCTTGATACTAATAGATTGGTTTGTCTAAAATGAAATTTTCACAAGTAGTGGAATAATCAAAGGTTGAATTGTCATTCTCAACAAGGGTTTCTTTAGGGGAAGGGGGACAACTAATATTCTCATGACCTTCATAAAATATGTTTTCTAACATCAAAGTATCGTCTTAACAACAAGAAGAGATACTAGGAGAAGAAAAAATGTTAGTGTCATGGATACCTATGGATGTGTGATGTTGGTGATTAATGTCTTGTCCACAAAAAGAGGTAAGAGGAGAGAAACAACTTGGATTCTCAATACTCTCATTGATTGGTTCTTTTATCACCAAAATATCTTCTTTTCCAATAGGAGAGATATTAGGAGAAGAATAAATATGAGTGTTAGGAATGTCCAAGGTTGTGTTATCTATCACAAAAACACTTTTAGAGGGATAATATAGGGAATGTTTCTTAATATGGCTAGTTATGTAAGATACTAGCATTTTTTGAACAAAAATAAAAAGCACTTGTAACCATTTCATGCAATGTTTCAACAATATAAACAATGTATGTACAAAGATACAAAACATTCTTATCCAATATATGCAAGATTTGAAGAATGTACATAATGAATATGCAAAAATAAAAATCACTTTTAACAAACTTATAATGGGTATGTGTAGGATCATCATGGAGAAAACAGACCCTTAAGTGGCGATAAAATTCAAAAAAATTAGAGTTAGGCAACTTGACATAAAAATTTGAATAAGTTATCTATATTATTTCAAAAATATGTAAGAATAGAATTTGTAGCAAATTGAATGTAGTTTCTAAACAACAATAAAATGATAATATTTTTTTATAATATTTTAGATATAAGTGGAAGACTCATGTCCCGATGTGATGCACATTTTTTTGTAATTTTTTTCCAAGTAAATAATTAATAATGAATTTTTTATTACAACTTTTAAAAAATATAAAAACTCGTATGTCTGACCACCTTAACTTGGTCGAAACTTCATGAAATTCATTTTTTTTTAATCCTATAGTATGTGAAGCATAAATGTGATGCATGTTTCAGATTTAAAATGTGATATCGCTTTGAAAGCTATAGATGTTTTTCAATCAACCTATCAATCAAGACTTTAATCGTAATTCAAATAGAAAATGAATCATAATTATTTATTAAATTCAAAGTAAAGCATAATTTATATTGGTGGAAATATGAGAATATCCTTTAAAAACCCTTCTCGTTTCATCAATTTTGGGTAAAAAAAAAGTCATTCTGACACATACCCTACACATACCCATCATATCGCCACTTTTTGGCCCATCATGATCCTGCACATACCCTTATGCAAAGTTTTATGGATAGAAATATTTTATATGAAAAAGTGAAAAGTAATTTTATCAATGTTATGCGAAATTTTAGAAATGTATATATTTTCAAATCTAATGATGCTTGTGATTGAAATGATTTCAATAATGACTACCAGGCTAAACTGATGGTTTTGACCTAGATGCATAAAAAAAATGTTGCAAAAACTTTCTAGACTTATAGTATATGATACTAGGAGCCTTAGGAAACACAAAAATGAGGTTTATGACTCTATAATAGATTGTTAAAAATCTGGACTGGGACTGATTCGCCCATGATGGCGAATGAGTCCCAGTAGGGGTGTTTTGCATTTTTTTTATAAATTTTCAATGGTGTTTGATGATTTCTGTGTTGGATGGTCTAAACACTAAATGAAAATTCACTTTGTGAGTGTTTTTCAATGATTTGGGAGAAACAAATGCAAACTATATACACTTTTATGAATGCAAAAATTTGGAACCCTAGAATGCTAATTAACCAATGCAACATGCAATGCAAAGATAATACAAGAAAATATAGGAAATGTAGAACCCTAAATCAGAAAAGAAGGTGTTCGAAAAAAAAATTCACCAAAATGAACTATATTTTTTTTGGGTGCTATGGCTCTCTTACACTCTTAGGGTTTTTCACCTAAAAGGAGAGAGATAAGCCAAAAACCTAAATCTAGGTGGTTCACTCAAACTAGTGTATGTATGATTAAATTATGACTAAACGCAATGATATAGATACAATAAAATATTAAAAACTATAGATTATTAAGTGAAAACTATTGAAATGCAACTTGTTGGAAAACACATTGTGATATGCAGAAATGAACTAAAAATAAATACAAATTGCAACAAAAATGGATGAAACTGAAAGTGTGCACCTACAATATTGATGAAGAATGGAATGACTTATGGAATGTTGTTGATCTTGATTTTTAAGCCTGATGGGACTCATTCATCATTTTGGGCGAATTAGTCCCAAATATGTGAAACTATTTTGGAGCTCGTTTTAGATAAATGGGTATCCAAAAATGTAGAATACCAAAATTAGGCTTGGAAGTGGAACTCATTCGCCATGCATGGTGAATGAGTCCAATTTTCAATTTTTAAAGATTCAAAAGTGGAAACAAGAACCTTTGGTTTGCACTTTCTTCTTCTTTAGGTGTTTGGCTCTGAAATTGTCAAATTTGGGCCTGAAGGTGACTTTTTGTTGATGTTTTTCCTTATCCAATGAATAGATGACTTGAAAAAATTTGTAATATAATATTAAATTATTTCTAAGCCTCCAAGATTCCTAAATCTACAAACACACAAGAAGAGAAGAAATGTTGGATGTTAGGGCATGGGGGTTTGCCTTGGTCAAACCCCATCATAGGTAGGTAAACCAAAATAACGAAAGAATGTAATGAAGCATGCAACAATGGAGTTATTACCTTTCCATGATGTTTGATCTTGAATTTCTGTAGCAATGGAGGAAGATTCTATCCTTAGATGTCTTAGGAGGCTATCTTGAGAACTTGCAATGATGAAACCCTAACTTGCTTGACTTGAAAGAGAAGATAAATGATGAGTGAATGATAAGAGATGTTTGAATGAGTTAAAAGATGTAAATTAGGGTTTAGAGACTTGGTTTTATAGGAAATTCTCCTAATTTTCCCATAAATTGGATCCCTACTTGGCCGACATGAAGAAAAACAAAACTTAAATTCCAAAATTTCTTGCTCAAAAGACAAAAATAGCCCAAATGGGACTCATTCGCCACCTTGGGTGAATCAGTCCCACCTGGAAGGGACTCATTCACCGCAAATGGTGAATTAGTCCTAGAGGGGCCCATTTTCCAACTGGGTTATTGACGAATGACTAATTTCAGTTCTTATGTTGATTTCATTGAGTATTTGATAAAATTATGCCTCAAGATGCACAATATAGGGTCATAGGGGCTTATTAATGATGATGTGAAGATCAATTAGGGCTTGGGACACAAAATTCAATGTGAAAGTGTGATTAAATACACTTTACAACACTTAAAATGAGGCCCACTTAGCCTAGAAAGGTACAAAATCCAATGTGAATGTGTAAGACACATTACAACACTAGATTAACATGAAGTTTATTTTAGAATCCTTCTAGATTGATGTGAGGATGCAATTAAATAAATTTTATAATGTTGAATTAGGGGAAAATGGGTTTATTAAGTCTAGAGAAGTGTGAAAGTCTTTTACAACACCTTTACAAGACATCAATAAATGTATTTTATTCAATTTTCAAGGGTCGGAGACCTAGTGTGGATGTGTAAAACACCTCACAACACTAAATTAGGGCCTTACTAAGTCCAATTTATAACCAATTATTCCCAAATCAAGCAATTTCTTTTTTTCTATGGTACACCCACAATCAGATAACTACATTCTAAGATAATTTAGCTTAGTGAAGAAGTCTTGGATATTATCAAAATATGAAGGATTAAGACTCATAAGTTAATTCTCCAACTTAAATTCGTCATTTTATCTAGCTTACCAAAGAGAGTCTCTAAGGTAGTCCAAACATCATTAGAATGTGTGCAAGATGCAACATGATATCTAAGATCAAGAGAAGTTGACAAAATAAGAGTACCAAGGGCTTCATCCCTTCTATCAAACCATTTTCTTCTTTATGTAGCTCTTGTGGGGGTTCTCGATCTATGCCAAATGTGATTCTTTGGAACTTTAATTTTAACAGTAAAACCCCCATTTGTGACTTCCATTCATGATAGTTATATGGGGTTAGAACTAATTTTTTTAGAAAATATATGATAAAATTAGAAATTACAATAGAGGAACAACACATTACCCCTCACAATACAAGCAAATAACCCTTTTATCCCAAAGAAAATTCCATTTTTTTGTAAATTTACAAGTTATGCCAAAGTACAAATTTGGCTTCAAACTAAAAGTTTGAAATTTTAGAATTTGTTTACAATAAGTACATATATTTATAAAATTGAAGTTCTCCTGAATATCTTCCTCATGCCATAAGAATAGAGAAAAGTAGAGTTCATAGCAAAAAAATATGAGCTTGGAGGCTAAAAAACAAGATTTGACTTCAAGCTAGAAAAAAAAACATCAAATATATTTTTTTCAAAAAATCACCTATACCATTGTAAATTTTTCCAAACCATCTTTCCAACAATATCTCATTCGTGAAAATCTAATTTCTAGGTCAAAAGTTATGAATTTTTGAAAAAGGTTGAATTTAGTCTATAATGATGACCCTCTTAGCAAAATAATAGTTTGCGAAAATCAAAATTTTCTAAAATGGAATTTTTAATATAAAAATAGGGGTTTTGGGGCCATCTAAATGCAATGGAAACATCCATTTTGGCTATAAATGCTCCAATAAAATGTTGTTAACTAGATCTAAGCTTCAAACCCCAGTTTGTAACTATATAATACAATGGCCAAATTGAGCGAAATAAAATCTATAGCTAAATTTATTGGACATTCTAAACTCAATAGTGAGCTTAAATTTACACCAACATGCTCCAAAATAAATTTAAAATATAAATCCACAAAGAGAAAACCCCAAATATAGTATTTCTATCAATTTTTTTTTATTCTCCAAGCCATCATATGATGCAAGAGAAGATTATACTCAAATTTTCAAGATTCACCAAGATTTGTAACCTTGAAATAACTCAATCCTAATTATCTCCCAAATATGACAAGGAGATTATGAATTTGAAGCTCTAATACCATGTTGGATTCAATCAAGGACTCAAGCCTCTAGGATCATCTACAAAACCAAAAATAACCTTTGACAAGATAAAAAAGCAAGAGTATAAATTTATAATAATGGATGCAAGATAATATATCCAATATTAAATACTCAAGATTGAAATTGTATTTTATTTTGTCATGAGAGGCCTTGCTTACAAAGGGAAGGTGAGAGATAGGATTATACAAGATTACATGACATGCATCTTAATCCTATGTTATGAGAAAACTAACTGACTTGAAAAGGTTAAAGAGATAAAATAAGATAAGATCTTATATAGATAACTAAGACTTATAGAAGGATATTGAGAACCTATGTAAAATTAACATGTGAATAAGTCCCCTTGCTAGGAATTAGCTAGGTACAAGACATTTATTCACACTAACAACTTCTATCTAGGAAAATGTACATATGCTTCACAACGAAATACTTAAATATGTTTCAAGGATTGTTCCTAACCACACCACCATGGGTGCTTCTCAATAAGAGATACTGTAGGAGAACTATTAACTAAGTAACAAGTTGAGGAAAAAACTTCTATCCAAGGAATTTATTCCTAGTCAAATCCAATATACTTCTAGCCTCATATATTTTACTTATTAAAAGTATATTTCAATTCTTGAGGGTTTAGATGTTTGCATAGTTAGCATTTACATTAATGATGTTTATCATGCTTTTTATGCCTGAAGATTTTTTGTATGTGATCTAGTAAATACAATCCTTATATATTAGGGCTCACTAATAGGTTCACCAGTAGCTTCAAGTCTATGGTGGAAAATTTGTTTCACATCTAGAGGTTCCCACGAGTGTAGAATTTTATTTCAAAGGAGTTTGGAAATAAGTATCATATTTGGTAGGAAGCTTAAGTCTTGAGATCCAATGGAGTTGATGTCAAGCACATGGCACTCTAGACCATTTATTTAGTGGGTGAGTGCAAGATCATGATGGAAAGAAATATAAATGGAGAAAACATCACATGAAACTGTTAGCTAAAATTATGAAAACCTTTTTAGATTCATTTTTTTTACTATATTTGGCTTGGTAAGTCAACATGAAGTAGATATTTGTTATTAAAATAGATATAATTTATGAAAATAAAATGGACATCTATTATGTAAATCATGTTTTTACCAATAATAACTTTGAAAGTTGTGTGTGAATAAATGAATATCTATTTTGGTTTAAAAATTTCCCCTCAAAATTCTTGCATGAGAATTAGGCTTAGGAATCCAAACTTCCCTTTTCCATGTAAATGATGATCTAGGATATTTTCACATATTTTCCTTGATTTCACTCTTGATGTTGGTATATTTTTAATCCAAAGTTGATAAAATCATAGGGGAATTCTCCATAAATTCTTAATATTCTAAAAATATAATATATGCTTGATTATAATTTTAATAGATAATAATTTTAATAATTTATATGTACACTATGTTGGATTCCTAATAGAAACATTCATTAAAAAAATTGATAATTTTTTAATGGTTTAACTCTTTTTAATTTTGAAAGAGCATCACACTATGCTTAGTTAGCTGTACATCTGTATCGTAGAAAAAAGGGACCTCTTGCTTGACTTGGGAATAATTCATGATAATTGGACTTAATGAGCCCTTGAATCAAGTGTTGTGAGGCATTTTATACATCCACACTAGTTCTTGGTCCCTTTCAAATGCATTTAACGATGTCTTGTAAAGGTGTTGTAAAGTCTTGTAAAGGACTTTCCACTTTTCTAGACTTAATGAACCTATTTCTCCCTAATTAAACATTATAAAATGTGTTTACTAACATTATTACATCAATCTAGAAGTCTTGTGAATTAAACTTAATGTTAAATTAGTGTTGTAATGTGTCTTGCACATTCACATTGGTTCTTGTGCCTTTCTAGGCTACGTGGACCTCATTTTAGTGTTGTAAAGTGTATTTAATCACACTTTCACATTGAATTATATATCCCAATCCCTAATTGACATTCAAATCATCACTAATAGGCCCCTCTTAACCCATATTGTGCATTTTGAGGCTTAAATTGATCAAATAACTGACAAGGTTGCAATTTTAACCTTATTTCCTTATCTTCTGGCATTTTAGCTATCAAAATGGCCCCTGTGGGACCCCGTCGCCATCCATGGTGAGTCAGTCCCATCCAGGTGGGACCCATTCACCATGGGTGGCAAATGAGTCTCATTTGGCCCAATTTTGACCTTTGAGTGGGAAAAAAGTGAAATTTAAGTTTATTATTTCTTCATGTCGGCCTGTGATGAGGTATTAATGAGTAAAATAGGTGAATTTCCTATAAATATAAGTCTTTTAACTCATTTTACACATCTCTTATCTCTTATCATTCATTCATCCACCAATATTCTATCTCAAGTCAAGCAACTTAGGGTTTTGTCATTTCAAGGTATTAAGACATCAATTTTCAGACCTTTAAGAGAAGATTCTTCATTTTTTGCTACAAAATTTCAAGATAAAACATCATGGAAAGGTAATCAACTCCATTATTTCATGTTTCATCACATTCTTTCTCTATTTTGGTTTAATTACCTAAAAGGGGTTTGACCAAGGCTAACCCCCATGCCCTAACATTCAACATTTCTTCTTCTCTTCTTGTGTGTTTGTAGATTTAGGACTCTTAGAAGCTTGGAAATCATTAAGAATCAAGTTGCAAGGTTGCTCAAGTCTTCTATTCATTCAACAAGTCAAAATATCAACAAAATCTCCTTTTTAGGTTAAAAAATTAGAGTTTCGAAAGCAGACACATGTAGAGAGCCAAAGTGCAAATTGAAAGCTTTAGATTCCACTTTTAAAAATCAATAAATTAAAAAGTGGACTCATTTTCCAAGGTCAATTTTTAGTTTTTTGTATTTTTGGGTACCCTTTTGTCAGAAATAGGTTCTTGAACAGTTTTGTAGAATTGGGACTAATTCACCCAAAATGGTGAATGAGTCCCAACTGGCCTGAAAATCAAGATTATTATCATTTCAAAAGCTATTTCTTGTTTTCATCCACATTCTAGGTGCACACTTTCAATTTGGTTAAGTTTTGTTTAGTTTTACATGCATTTCTAGTTCATTTATGCATTATACAATGTGTTTTCAAACATTTCATATTTCACTAGTTTTGCATGTTTAATCAATCAATTTCATTACTTTATTACATCTAGATCATCTCATTTAGGCATAATTCCATTAGACAATCCTTTATTTGAGTGAACCTACCTAGACTTTTGGCTCTACTTTCTCCTTTTAGGTGAAAAACCTTAGAAGTGCTAGAAAGGTCTAGTGTGCAAAAAAAATCTAAAGTTCATTTTGGTGAACCTACTTTTTAGAATACCTTTTTGTCTCATTTTGGAGTCCATAATAGATCTATCCTTTCATTGAACTTGCATTAGGGATTGCATTATTTAATTGGCATGCTAGATTTCAAATTTTGCATTCATAGAAATGTGCATTTAGGTTGCATTTTTGGTCTCTAAACTCATTTAGATTTTCTGGAATTCTGCATTTTTCAGCTAGGTCTGCATTATAGCATTTAGAAAACATCAAAATTACTAAAAAAAATTCTCAAAATTCTGAAAAAAGTCCATACTGGGACTCATTCGCCATCCTGGGAAAATAAGTCCCTTTTGACCATTGAAACTTCCTTTTACAGAGCTGAAAACCCTATTTTTAGGCTATTGTTTGGTGCCATTTCCTAGCTCTATATCAGTTGGATGCATTTCTATAACATGCATTTCATCAAATCTAGCCTAAATTAGCTCATTTCATGCATGATTTCAATTTCAAGTTTGTATTCTCATATTACATTACATATCATAATCAATCAATTATCATCTAAAAATTGCATTTCATTTCAGTCTTTTACATTGCATTTTGAGTTAGCATAGATTATTCTTTCAAAATGTTAGTTTCAATATTCTCCAAATTTGCAAAGAAAAAGTTAGTAAATAAGCATGATCATCATTCATTCAATGCATGTCCTAGTTATGAGAGTTTCTTCACACAAGAGAGTGAAAATGACAATGTTAACATTAAACTCACACCCTCTCCTATCTCCCCTATTTGTGTGGATAATGTGATAGAAGAGCATACAAACATAGATACTTATGATGATCATGATTGTACTTCTCCCAATACCTCTCCTTTTAGTGATGACAGTATCTTGGTGAAAGAATATACAATCATTGAGAATCATGAGGATCTTGTTTGTCCTTCTCCTCACCCTCTTTGGGAAGATATTTTATCACAAGAGAATGAAATCATAGACACATTATTAAACATCACCTTACCTAATTTCCATTGTGAGGATAATTTTTGGGTAGATAAGCTTATAAATGATGAGGATGTGTTGGTCTACCACAAACCTCTTTATGATCCTTCCCCTATCTATCCTATTTTGGAAGACATTCAAGAAGAAAGGCATGACATTGTAAATGCTCATGATAATCATACTTGTTCTTCTCCTAGTATCTCCCCTAGTTGTAAGGAAGATACATTGATGTTAGTTTACACAACCAATGAGAATCATGAGCATCTTAGTTGTCCCCTTTCACCTACAGAAAACTTTATTGAGAAAAAAAATTCAATCATTGATCATCCTCATACTTGTGATGAAGTCCTTCTAGGAGAACCAACCTTAGAATGTCAAGAAAATTTTGTTTGTAGTTCTTCTAAAAACCCGCCTCCTAGGAAGGCTATCATAATGCAAGACAAGAACCACCATAATGATATGGACTCTCACTTGTTAAGGGATGTTAACATTATTCAATCTCAACTCATCCTTTACCCACCATCACATAAACCTTCACCTAAACCCGAGTTTACTCTCTACCCACCTTCACACAAACAACAAACTCAAAATAAACCTGAACTTATCCTTTACCCACCTTAGAATAATGTATCATAGCAGCTGCATAATAGCACTTTTTCTCATACATATAACACTCAAACTAATTCGCAACCGCCACAACCAACCCCACCCTCCTTACCTTTACCCAATCTACCTAGTGCTCCTCGTTACATCCCACACACAAAGGAGTATGACCTTGTCGAACAATTAAAGAATACTCCTGCAAAGATTTCCCTTTGGGATTTACTTCAGAACTCACCAAATTATCACACTATTCTTCAAACAACCTTAAAACAAATTGTAGTTTCTCATGGTACAACTGCAAATGATGTCACAACTTTAATTCATGAAACAAATCAAACTACTCTTGACATTACTTTCCATCAACATGAGCTCCCTCCTTTAGAGTTGCACAAACAAAGTGATGCTTTCATGGTCATTGCTCAATACAATCTAATAGGGATAAAGCTAACCCTTATTGATGATGGTTCTACCCTTAATGTGTGTAGTGTGAATCTCCTTGATAGATTGCACATTGATAAGTCACAAATAATACCTGATTCCATATCTGTTTGAGGATTTGATAATACAACAAAGCAACCGCTCGGTGTAATTAATTTTCCTATTATGGTTGGGGTGGCTACCTTGCAAACTCTTATTCATGTCATGCCTTATGATCTTTCATATAATCTTCTTTTAGGCAGACCATGGATTCACGAGATGAATGAAGTGCCTTCAACCCTTCATCGTATAATGAAACATGTCTATAACAATAACATTTATCAAGTTGAAATAGACCAGGTGAGCTTGAAAGTTGCTTGCACCTTGAAAAAGGAGCTACAATTCCTTTGAAAACATTAATTCCAACATCCAACATAGGGGTATGTGCAGGATCATGATGGGCCAAAAAGTGGTGATATGATGGGTATGTGTAGGGTATATGGTTGACGGCTTCTTTTATACCAAAAAATGATGAAATGAAAAGGGTTTTTAAAGGAGATTCTCAACTTTCCACCAATATAAATTATGCTTTACTTTGGATTTAATAAATAATTATTATTCATTTTCTATTTGAATTATGACTAAAGTCCTGATTAAAAAAAATCTATAGCTTTCAAGCAGTATCACATTTTTTGAATCCAAAACATGTGTCACATTCTATGCTTTGCATTCTATAGGATTAAAAAAAAATTGAATTTCATGAAGTTTTGACCAAGTTAAGGTGGTCAGACATACACTTTTTATAATTTTTAAGATTTGTAATAAAAAATTCATAATTAATTATTTACTTGGAAAAAAATTACAAAAAAATATGCATCACATCGGGACACGAGTCCTCTACTTATATCTAAAACTTATAAAAAAATATTATCATTTTATTGTGGTTAGGGTGGTTAGACAGGCACCTACTTCTTATTTTTTTCCTTGAAATTTAAGTACTATTGCATTGAAATTTCAAAATTTCACCAAATATATATATATATATATATATAGTTTTTTATAAACCTAGTATTTTAGAAACTACATTCAATTTGCTACATATTCTATTCTTACATATTTTTGAAATAATATAGATAACTTATTCAAATTTTTACGTCAAGTTTCCTAACTCTGAATTTTTTGAATTTTTTGCCACTTAAGGGCCTATTTTTTCCATGATGATCCTACACATACCCATAGATCCTCTTGAAATTGAACACAACAATGAAGAATTTCCATCTAAATTATTTGGTGATGATTGGGGATCCTTAGAATTCACACCATCATTTATGGAAGAATACATAATTATACAAAAGAATGATGAGAAACAAGGACAACCAACCATCATGATAACTCAAAATTCCGCACAATCTTCTCAACCATCTACGCAAGAAAATACAACATACACAACAACCTTTGATGAACACAATAATGAACCATCACTTGATCCAAAAGCAATGAAGATGTTTTATGGAAAAGGTTATGACCTCGTGAAACAACTTGGGTATAGTGGAAAAGGATGTGGTGCTCAAGAACAAGGTATCCACAGCCCTATCGATCCTATCACACAACAAACAACTCATGGTATTGGCAATTCTCGTGTGATAGAGATCGCCAAACCCTCACTCAACATCAACAACCCTACATAACACATTCCTAAATCATCCTTGATAGTTGTCCATCCTAAACTCCTTGACACTAGTGGTCTTGAACATCATCCTTTACCAAATCTGAAACAAACAACTACACCTTCACTTAATGGAAATGTCATCTTGAAAGACACCAATGATTTGCATTCTCGATAGATTTTCCCTCCTACTATAAGAGTGAGAACAAAATATTGCAATATAGAGAAACTTGTGTAAGTATGACATCTAATATTAAGCAAGATGTATCTTTGACGCAACTCACAAGACCACCTTCTACCATTGATCAATAGGGTATCTTTTCAAGACTCCTCCAAGATCACTTGATCACCCTCCCTCCCAGAACTCAAAAGAAATGCTCTTACAAGACTTCATTTTGTGCCTATCATAGAGTTCATGGTCATTCCACTAATGAATGTAAGGCTTTGAGTCATAAAATCCAACATTTTTAGGAGTTTGGTATGCTTCCCTATGTGGGGGCACCTAGTTCCTCTAATTGATACTGATTTTCACTCTATCATGCTTTTCATTAATCACTTTGGCTCACCCTTGTCCTGCACTTAGTGGGGGAAAGGGGTTTAGTAGCCTTGTCCTCGTATGTCACTTGTGGTTGCCTTATTTGGCTAGTCGTTAACCTTTCATAAATACATAAGAGAAAGCTTGGGATGTGGACGACATGCCTTAAGTTGGCTCACATATGACATACTTCCCTTATTCATGACGTAGCTTATCAAAAACATATGACTTGGCATAGGGCTTTCCGAGTAAGCTCTCATGTTCTCTTCTTCTACTTTAAAGAAATTTCTCACAATATTGGTGTTCGCAACCGCTTTAAAGTGGGGGCATACATCACCACTCACATTTCATTGTGTGATTTTCTTTTTCTTGTGATTTCCTCTCTTGGAAGCATTAGGAACAATGTTGCCCAGGATGAGACCTTGTACTTGTCCTCTCTTGGAAACAAGATGATACTGTTTGCACTTATCCTCTCTTGGAAACATTGGGCATGATTTTCCCTAAGATGAGACATTGCACGAACTAAGAAAAATCCCTTTGAACAATCCTTACACTATTTTGCATTAACAATGTCTATGAGTGTTAAGCATATGAAATTTTGCTTACTTCATAGAACTCAAAATGACATCATCTCCTTTGTGGTGCCTTATTAAAGTTATCAGGAGGTATAAATTTGATATGGTCAAGAGTGGGAAAACCATTCAACAGCACGAATTTCCCCATAGCCACCTATATGTATTTGTGAGCGCATACCAACTAGTGTATATTTCTTACCTCTTAGGATTTCACACCCTGTGGACAACCTAAAGTTATGTGACCCCAAAGTGAGTACATCGTTTCCACCCCGTCTTTCTTTCCATTATTTCTTGCCATTGCATGATTTTGTATCTTGATGGTTTGACTTAGGATCTTGGATCCTAGGGGCTTGTGTAACCTCCTTTGATTTTTTTCATTCTTTTTCATCTGCATCTATACACTCAAATCTCTCTTGAATGTCTACATTAGTGTGAGTTTGAAGCAAGTTCATCCTCTCACTAAAGTGGAGGCTAAATGTACCATAGAAAAAAGGGACCTCTTGCTTGACTTGGGAATAATTCATGATAATTGGACTTAATGAGGATTTGATTAAGGTGTTGTGAGGCATTTTATACATCCACACTAGGTCTTGGTCCCTTTCAAATGCATTTAACGATGTCTTGTAAAGGACTTTCACACTTTTCTAGACTTAATGAACCTACTTCTCCCTAATTAAACATTATAAAATGTGTTTACTAACATTATTACATCAATCTAGAAGGCTTGTGAATTAAACTTAATGTTAAACTAGTGTTGTAATGTGTCTTGCACATTCACATTGGTTCTTGTGCCTTTCTAGGCTATGTGGACCTTATTTTAGTGATGTAAAGTGTATTTAATCACACTTTCACATTGAATTTTGTGTCCCAAGCTCTAATTGACATTCAAATCATCACTAATAGGCCCCTATTAACCCATATTGTGCATCTTGAGGCTTAAATTGATCAAATAACTGGCAAGGTTGCAATTTTAACCTTATTTCCTTATCTCTTGGCATCTTAGCTATCAAAATGGCCCTTGTGGGACCCATTCGCCATCCATGGTGAATTATTCCCATCCAAGTGGGACCCATTTGCCATGGGTGGCAAATGAGTCCCATTCAGCCCAATTTTAACCTTTGAGTGGGAAAAAAGTGAAATTTAAGTTTATTATTTCTTCATGTTGGCATATGATGAGGTATAAATATGTAAAATAGGCGAGTTTCCTATAAATATAAGTATTTTAACTCATTTTACACATCTCTTCTCTCTTATCATTCATTCATCCACCAATCTTCTATCTCAAGTCAAGCAACTTAGGGTTTTGTCATTTCAAGGTATTAAGACATCAATTTTTAGACCTTTAAGAGTAGATTCTTCATGTTTTGCTATAGAATTTCAAGATAAAACATCATGGAAAGGTAATCAACTCCATTATTTCATGTTTCATCACATTCTTTCTCTATTTTTGTTTAATTACCTAAAAGGGGTCTGACTAAGGCTAACCCCCATGCCCTAACATTCAACATTTCTTCTTCTCTTCTTGTGTGTTTGTATATTTAGGACTCTTAGAAGCTTGGAAATCATTAAGAATCAAGTTTCAAGGTTGCTTAAGTCTTCTCTTCATTCAACAAGTCAAAATATCAAGAAAAACTCCTTTTTAGGTTAAAAAATTAGAGTTTCAGAAACAGACACCTGTAGAAATCCAAAGTGCAAATCGAAAGCTTCATATTCCACTTTTGAAAATCTAGAAATTCAAAATTGGACTCATTCACCATGGGTGGTGAATGAGTCCCATTCCAGGGTCAATTTTGAGTTTTTTGTATTTTTGGACACCCTTTTGTTAGAAACGGGTTCTAGAACAATTTTGTAGAACTAGGACTAATTCACCCAAAATGGCGAATGAGTCTCACCGGGCCTTAAAATCAAGATTATCATCATTTCAAAAGCTATTTCTAGTCTTAATCCACATTTTAGGTGCACACTTTCAATTTGGTTTAGTTTTGTTTAGCTTTACATGCATTTCTCGTTCATTTCTGCATAACACAATCCATTTTCAAACATTTCATATTTCACTAGTTTTGCATGTTTAATCAATCAATTTCATTACTTTATTGCATCTATATCATCTAATTTAGGCATAATTCCATCATACAATCCTTTATTTGAGTGAACCTACCTAGACTTTTCGCTCTACTTTCTCCTTTTAGGTGAAAAACCCTAGAAGTGATAGAAAGGTCTAGTGTGCCAAAAAAATCTATGGTTCAACATCTAAAAAAAGGGATTCTATATTTTTTGACTAAGATGGGTTGGTTGAAGGGTTGGGGCCCTAGCTCGGTTGGCTAAATCTTTCCTGTTGCAGGAGGTTGGTCACGAGGTCTAGTCTCCCCCACCCCCGTGGTACTGGAGGGCGTGTCGCACCAGCGCCGCTGGTCATGTTAAAAAGTTTACCAGGCGCACTGTAGTTTATATGGGGTCGTGCTACCCGATTCCTATAGTCTAAAAAAAAAAAAAAAAGATGGGTTGGTTGAAAAATTGATTTTTAATAGTTTCAAAAACTCATGGTAAAAAAATTATAACTAATTATTTACCTATAGAAAACTCACAAAAATATGTTTCACTTGTAGGCATGTATTCTTTAATTACATATAAATAATCAAAATTAATTTATTTTTATAGATTTCAATTGATTAGAATGACATATAATTATTTTAAAAAAATTGTATTTCCTTGTTGAAATATCCAATTATCACTAAATTAAGTTATATTTTGAAAAAATTAGTAGCCCTAAATAGTATTCAATATTTTACGAATTGAATTTTAAAATATTTTTAATATTGTGTCAATAACTCCAAATATTTATTTTAAGTTAGATATTTTTTTATAATTTTCATTACTATTTAGAGGTATTATTTGGCCTAGGATGATCTTGCACTCGTCCTAGTCCTTCAGACCAATATGTAGGATCATAATGATAACAATGTACTTTCAATTGAATATTCTCTTCTTTTTATAAATTTCATTATGTTAAAAAAGTAATTTCATGGTTAGTTAAATTACACTACACTAAATGAAAGTAAATATCATTGTGCCTTTTGCACATTGAGTGTAATTGCTAGTTATGTGTAAATAAGTACAAGGTAATTTAGAGGTTTACCTCTAAATGTAGGTAGGTAATTTGCAAATAAAAAGTGGTATTTGTTTTAGGAATAATAGGTATGGATACCAAACAAGTACATTTTTTAAAAAATAAATAAAAGAGTTACATTTCTTTATATTTTTGTGGTTATTTAAATTACACTATACTAACAGAAGTATTTATCAACATGTGATTGAAAGCTAAATCTTTAATCTACCTTTTGTGCAATGTATTATGATAAAAAAGAAATATAATAGATTTACATCTCTTTGGAATTACATGCTTACTTGAAGTGCATTGCAAGTTGAATAAAATCACATATCTATAATATAAAAAATTGTATATCCTTGCAACTTCACTTGAAAAATGTATGCATTCACTTTGGTATATTAGTTTCCATTATCCAAAGATTAATATGTTAAATTTTTTTATTGATATATATATTTTAATCTTTGTATTATTCCTAGGATATTGAGATTTTATTTGGTCTTAATTTCTTAGATGCAAGCACTATGTGTGGATGTTCAAGTGACACATTGGTGTCTCAAGACAACTCATGCTTCTAATGACAATTTGTTGTGTTCCATTCTTATTTTCTAGGTTTAGGTCACAAAAGGTAACCATCCTAGGTAGATTTGAAATCATTATCATTCCCTTAGGCTCCTCTTTGAAAATGATTACAAAATTTATCTTAATTCTCTCACAAACTATCACTTAGAAAAATGACCCTCAAGCTTTACCAACAAAAAACTAGCTATCTCCATTCTAAACTATTGAAGCTTTTAAAATTTTTATTTCCATGTGAAGGTTATCATCTTGCTTGTTATATTGTGGAGTTTTGAATATTTTTTGCACACCAACATCATCTTTCTTCACTACTTGAAGTATTGGAAGTGAGTTTTTTTGTGTGTATTTGCTCCAATCTCTTTTCTCCATTTTTTTCTTCTATTTTTGCTTCCTAGGTACTAATAGCTTTGGTATTTGAGATTTTTTTCATAGTATTATTGTTATTATTGTGTTATATTTCATTTAGCATAACATTTATCATTTTTATTTTCATTTTCAAAATCTACCAAAATTAGGCTACTATGGAGCTCAAAAGACTAATACAAGGATTTGCTTGAGGAAAATCCTAAATAACCATAAAATATTATGCTTTTATTTGCATGTGTTATAGGTTTGTATTAAAGAAGATCTATTGATTTTACAGTCTCTTTCGTGACATCCTCTCCTTTTATCACATTTTTGTTTTGCAAATTTCTTATAATTACAATCTTGCTTGCTATAATTTTTATTGTACTTCCAAAAAATTCTTTTCTATATGCGTATGTAATAATTTTTTAGACATATCCATGTTTCCATTTTTTCATCTATAAGGGATAACAATGCTTCACACTATGGTTTAGGTAGAAAGCTCTATATTTTTAGTCTAGATTTTTCATTTTTAATTTTTTTTTAGTTTTGCATTTAAATGACGATTTTTCTTAATCTTCTATAATTAACATTGTTTCATTTTCTTAAATATTTTACTTCAGTTTGAAAATACTTTTTTATTCAAAACTAAAGTATTTAAAAGGGTTAATTGCTAAAATATCAATAGTAGATTATAGTTAAAAATAAAAACCGTTGGCTAGTTAATCTAAGTGTGGTGACTCAAAATCACTCTTAAAGAAAGTGTCTTTCTAAAAATAATTAATAGATTTGTATTTCTTTGAAAATATCGTAGTTACTTAAATTACACTATACTAAATTAAATTACCTATCAACATGCCTATTGAACTAAACCTTAAATCCACCTTTGTGTAATGTGTTAGAATAAAAGGTTAAAATATTTATGTTTCTTTGGAATTTCATGGTTACTTAGTACATTGGACTAAATGAAAGTACCTATCAACATGTCCATTCAACTAAACCTCTAATTTGTCTTTTGTATAATGCATTATATTACAAAGAAATAATTTTTTTATATTTTATGAAATTTCTTAGTTATTTAAATTGCATAGCACTATAAGAAAGTACTTATTACCATGTCCATTGAACTAAATCTTTGATCTACATGTTACACTATGTTCATAAAAATATAAATTATTTACATTTCTTTAGAATTTCATGATTACTTAAATTACACTCCATTAGAAAAAGTATCTACTAATGTATCTCTTGAACTAAACCTCTAATCTACTTTTGTATAATATGTTATTTTCAAAAAGAAATAAAAGATTTGTATTTCTTTAAAATTTCATAGTTACTCAAATTACATTACACTAAATAAAATTACCTTTTGCTATGCTTATTGCACATCAAGTAGGTGACATGCAAATAAAGGGTCACATCAAGTTGATAAGGAGCTTTGTGAATAATATGAAGAGTTGAAAAAAATATTTTTTTTTCAAAAAGAAATAAAAGATTACATTTCTTTGGAATTTTCATAACAATGTATATTAGAAATGAAAGTACCCATCAACATATCTATTGAACTAAACCTTTAACCTAAATTTTGTATAATATGTTGTAATAAAAAATAAATAAAAGCTCAAGGTCCTTTAGATGAGGTGGTGGCATTAAAGCTATGTTAGATGATCAAGGTCCTTTGTTATTGGGGCCACTTTTGCAAGAGACGGTTTGTTCCTTTGGCTACAACACTGGTTGGGACTTAATTATGTCTACTAGAACTCTTTCAGATGTTTATATCCTATCAAGAATAGTTGTTGTTTTGGTTTGGAGTATAAGCTTATAATGATTATCTTGTAATATAAGATGTAAGATCCTTTGATAGTAGCTATATTAATAAAATTTGGCTTTGCCTCTTGCTGATAAAAAAAAAAAAAAAAAAGCTTTGTATTTCTTCAAAATTTCATGACTACCTAAACTACACTCTATTAATAGGAAAGGAAAGGAAATGTCCTTTTACTTTTATAGTCCACGTGGACGATCTTTTTTTGGGTCTACAATGGTTTAAAGTATATGGGACTACCTCATACTCTTAATATGCAGGAGGCACATAACTTGCGCTTCACAATAAGAGGTGTATATACCCTACCCCACCCTGTGTAATGAAAATCCCTATCAATATGTCTATTGAACTAAATGTCTAATTTAATTTTTGTATAATATATTATATTAAAAAATTATTATCCTTCAAAATTTCATCATTACTTAAATTACACTGTCAAAATTTCTATCAGACTGCTTGTTGCACGTAACTGTGATTGCTATTCAAATGTAAAGAAACACAAGATAAATCAGAAGTTTTAATTCTAAACGTAACTGGGTGACGTACAAACTGGGACGGACGGTATTCGGTTGATAAGGACGTTCAGGAATAACTATGGGTAGGACCGCCAAACAGGTACGTTTTTCCAAAAAAATGGACGCCTCGCTTCAAGATTGGCCATTTTATTGAAGCTTTTCAGACACAGTGGGGCCAAATCAAAATCAGCGGGCTTGATCTGGACTGGGGTAGATGAAACGTGACAAAAGGTTTCAGTGACTAACATTAAAGCCATATTAAATTCATCCAGATCAATCCTGACAAAACCATGGCAGCTTCTGTGTCTGCGCTCACATTCATGTGTTTCACTCTTGTTTTTTGTATGTAGTTTTGTTTGTTTCCAAACTATCGATTTTCACTGCATGGCAGTGTCGAAGTCATTTGTTATTGGGAGAATTAGGTTTCAAAATGTTATGCTACTTTCAATGAGGCTACGAAAAAGAGAAGGGTGTGAATACAGTAGTCAAAAAGCTCAACAGTGCTGCTCAGTGCTCAGTACTGGGTTCATGTGAGGCCAAGGACGTTAATGAAAATAACGTCTACCTGTGCTTCCTCGTCAACGCTCTCCCTAGATTTTTGTCATGCCCAGAGGGATCACCTGTCATGTAAGGCTCCTGCATCATTGCTTATTTCTAGAACGATTTAATTACTGAATGGTATAGATTGTGTTAACACATTATAACTATCTGTAAAGGAAAATAATATTCGAGTTTAAGTTTAGGTTAATCTAATAAGAAATGTATTTGACCTAGTTTTTGTTATTAAATATTTATCGGATTAAGTTGACATAAAGATTGTGAAATTGAAAAAAATCTTGTTGAATAGTATAATGGAGTTGTTGGAATGTATAATTGAACATAATTAGTTTTAAATTAAAGTTGTGGAAGCATGACGCATATATCTATGATGTGTTTGACTGCATCACATCTATTATTGAGTAATAGACTATTGGATTGCATATGTAACGTACTATTATAGTAATTGTGAGCCATTAATTGTAAATGACTTAAATTATTGCTAGTCATTCTTACACATAAACAATAAAGTGAGAATACATGGTATTGAAGTATTATAATAAATGCAAGTCATTAATCATATATAACTTGAATTATGGTTAGGTAGTTTAACACAAAAATGATGAAGTGAGATTAGAATATAGATTTAGATTGTTAAAACATTTAAAAAATTAATCATTATCATGTTATACTATATCAAATAAGTTTGTATACATTTGAAACATAGAAAAATAGGGTTTACCACCAAGGTGAATGGATCAAGATGATAAACCACTAACTTTCACTATGAAACATTCAATTATGAGGGAAAAAATTCCTAGATAACAATAAAAAACTAACTCTAACTATTATAGCAACTATGAGAAGAGTTTTTAGAGCATAAAAAGCTGAGAAGAGTTTTTAGAGCATAAAAAGTTGTGTACCTTGTCAAAAACTTGTTTTTAGGCTACAAAGGACTCATTCGCCTTCAGTGGTGAATGCGTCCTTGTTAGGGTTTTTGAAATTGAGATCAGGGTCCTGTTCCTTGATGTTTGCACTCTCAAATTCCCGGTTATCAGCTTTTGGAAGTCTGTAGGTAATTATGTATCTTTAAATCTTTGATTTTGCACTTTGTATGACAACTTTGACAATTTTGCTCCAAACTTACTCCACTTGATCTTCAACCTGTAAATCTACAATCACACACTCAAGAGAAGGAAAACTTCTTGTTTGTTAGTGAATGGGGGTTTTCCTTGGTCAAACCCCTTGTAGGTAATTAAACCAAATGATGAAATAAAGGAATTGAAGCATGAAACATGAAATAATCCAATTGATATCACCTTGAATGATGTCTTGTGAAAAAAATATGCAAACTAACATGTAGTGGCCATGAAGAATGTAGATCTTGGATCCTTGGATATGATGTGAATAATGCTTGCAAGTAGATCTTCAATGCTACATCCACTTCTTTAGCTCAACAACGTACATGAATGCATCAAACCCTCTTCATGATGATATGATTTTGAATTGTTGCAATAGACTCTTGAAATCTTCCTTGAAATGCCTTATGAATGCTCTTGTAATGCTCTATAATGGTCTCTTGAAGTTGCTAGGATGCTTCATGAACTTGCTAGATCTTTTTAGGAGAAAAAAATGTGAATTAACCCCTTATTTATACTAAATTAGGAGATTAACCCTAAAATTCAAGCAACTAAGGCTGGCATTAGATCTGGAAGTAAATTTTATTAAATTCTCACCAAAATTAAATTTGAAAAGGGGGTCCTCATTAAGGGAGGACCCATTCGCCACCTAGGGCGAATGTGTCTTGGCTCACTTTTCCAAGACCTAACCTCAGGGGATGGAAAGAGCATTAAAAACTCATTTAGAATCAACTCAAAAAGGGGGGTCCTATTAGGGGAGGATCCATTCACCATCTAGGGTAAATGGGTCCTAGCACCATTTTCCAAGAACTAAATTTTCCCAATTGAATGTTATGTTATTTAAATCATGGGTGTCAGGATAGATCTTCGGAAGGTGTCAAATATAAGGTTTAAATTTGAATTAAAGGGGGATAATTAACTCCAATTAACCAGAAATATTTAAGACCATCTTAAGAAGGGGCCCATTAAGCTTAATTAAGTAAATAAATCCTAGAAAAGTGTGAAAGTGTGTTACAACACTTTACAACACCTTTGCAAAGGATCAATTGAGGCATTTTTTAATCAAATAAAGGTCCTAGAATGATGTGAATGTGTAAAAAACATTACAAAACTATTCCAAGACACTATTAATTTAGTTTTTATGTCAATTATCAAACCAAGAAAGGGAAAAATACTACTCTTTTTGTTACTACATTTTTCCCCCACTTTAGTGAGAGGATGACCCCATGTCAATCTCACACTAAAGTAGACATCAAAGACACTTAATTATGCAACAATAACAAAGATACATAATCATACCTTGTCAAAGACCAAGAAAAATAAAGAAAAACAAAGGATCAAGCACAATTGTTCCAACACGATGTGGAATGGGGCTATTTATCCATTACATATGTTGCTCACTCTAGAGTTGTGGAACCTCAGCCTATCCACTAGGTGAGTTATCCCATCAAAGCAGAAAATGAGAGAATCATATTAGCCTCCCATACCATACTAAAGTTATCCTCCTAACAACTTTGATAAGGCACCATAGTGTAATGCTTTTGTAAATGCTTTTTGAAAGTCATATAAAAATTTGTTAAAGGGGATTTTTCTTTGTTCATGTAAAGGTCTTCTTCATAGGGAACATTGTGCCTAATATCTCCAAGAGAGGACAAGTAAAAACTGTTAGATGGTCACCCATGGGATGCCTCATTCACATCATTCCATGATAGTAGATCATACACTCTTGGATGACATCAAACCCAATGACACCACCAAGAAGAGGACACATCACAAGAAAAGATAAAAATCACACCATGAAATTTTGCCAAAAGATGTCTTCAATGTATGCCCCCACTTTAAAGTGGTTGCTACACCATCACTGTGAGTAATTTCTTTAAAGTAGCCAATGTTTTTAGCCTAAGACACAAGATATTTCCTCAAAAACCCTATGCCAAGTCATATGTTTTCGATGTAAGCTACATCATGAAATAAGAAGGAAAGGTTGTCCCCACAAATACATAAGGGATCTATGGATTCGGGCTTAGTATATATTTTCTACAATGTCATAGAGCATGGAATTGTCATCATTCCCCACATACACACAAAACTGGAAGAATGACACAAAGAGAGTGAAAACAAAGAAAAATCCTTTTGGTTCAACATGGAAGAGATCTAAATGTTATGATGCCTTGTGTCATACCCAAAAGGAAAACACAAGACAAATGAAGAAGATAAAGGAAAAGCTTACAAAATAGAGAAGAATGAAGGTACATATAGAAGAATTCACAAAGAGAGAAAGATACATCAAATGAAACATTACAGGGGATCACATTACACACATGCAATCACAAAAAGAAAAACATGAAAAAGAAAAATACTAGTAAGGCATAGGCGAGTCAACCTAAAGTAGGTCGTCTGCCTCCCAATCTCATTCGATATGAATGGTTCAAGGAAAGAAACTAGCCAAAGGAGACACCAACAATTGACATACAAAGACAAGGCTACCTAACCCCTTTCCCCCATTGAGTGCGGGACAAGGGTGAGTCGAGGATGGATGATGGTATGCTACTCCTTGCAAAAAGGAAATTATTTGCAATGAGTGTAAAACATGTAATAGTGAGTTTGCTAGGACCATACAACTATTACATGGCAAGGAGCAACAACTATTGTTATTGATTATGAAGAGTAAGTTATAAAGTACAACTTGATGCCTGTTAATGAAATGTTCCCACATGTAGTATCTATCAGTTCAGGATGCATCAAAGTTAAACTTTCCTTGGAAGAATCTTTTGTAAGGCTATTAATAAGTGAAGGTTTGTTTGATGGTTTGATTTCTATCAAAGGATAATAACCAAGACCATGAGTCATTTCTTGTGTGTTAGGCTCTATACCTTAGGGACACAAATACCTTGTCCTATAGCACCACATCCTTTTCCACTATACGCAAGTTGTTTCATAAGTTCGTAACCTTTTCCATAAAGATTTTTCATTTGTTTTTGGTTCAGAGGTTTGTCATAATCACCTTTATCAAAGTTTTTTGTGTATGTTTTCTTTTCTTCTAGAGTGGTTGAAGCTTTTGAATTTTGTATTGAAATTACTACTTTTTCGTTTTCCTTTGTAGACTCTTTTGTTATGATCTTGTACTCACCCATGGATGTAGGTATAAAATCAAATGAACTCGAAGCATCTTCCAATAATTTTGTGACCTCTTCAATAAGCTTTTATTTTTCTTTCTCGACATGCAAACAACTTTGGGGTTCAAGATTGATCTTGATTGTATAGACCTTGTTATATATGTGAGCAATGTCATTGTAACTCGGTTGTGAAAAATTATCATCATCGAGTTTCTTTTGAGGTGGTTCTAAGATGAGCATTGGTTTATTTTGAACTTTTCGTTGTTGTGAGGGTTGATGAATAATAAGTTGAGGATTAGGTGGTTTGATAATTTTATAGGACTCGAAGGAGCTCTAATGTTGATAGCCTCAACACACATGTGCTTACATTCATGATCTCTTAGTGAAGGGGAGTCTAATGTCACTTCATCATCTTCATCTAAGGAAGTCACATCAATATTGTTTGAAAGACATGTGTCAATGTTCTCATTTTCTTGCATCATGATATCTTCCCTAGTAGGAGAGTTTTTAGGAGAGCAACAAACTAAATTTTCATGACATTCATTATTTGGTTCTTCTAAAATTCCTTCATCACAAATAGGGGAGTGATCAATGGTTGGATTTTCTTGCTTATCAAAGATGATATTCTATTGTTCAATAATGTTTTTCCTAGGGTAAGAGAGGAAAATAGGATTCACACAACTCTCATCAATTGTATCTTCAAATACAGAGGTATCTTCATCATAAATAGGAGAGATATTAGGAGAAGGCCAAATTTGATTGTTATGATTTCCCATGATTTCATCCTTATTTTCTAAGGTCTCATTCTCTTGTGCCATGATATCTACCCTAGCGGAGATATTTCAAGAGGTTCATCAAATTCCATGATTATATTTTGTAAAGTAACTTCATAAAAAATAGGGGAGGCATCAAGGGAAGGACAAAAATGATTTTCATGCTTACCAATCATTGGATCATCTCGTTCGAATAGATCTTTCCAAATGTTAGGGACATTAGGAATTTGAGAAATAATGATATAACTCTCAATCATTGGATCTCTTAACACTAACATGTCCTCTTTACAAATGTATTTTTCATGATTGTCCAAGATTGTTTCCTCTTTCACTAAAGCATTCTCACAAGTAGGGGAGGTGTTGGGAGATAAATGGAGACTAGGTAAATTTGTGTTAATGATTCATCTTCTTGTTTCCTAATATCTTCCCAAGGGGGAGGAGGAGAGGGACAACCAAGACTCTCAATGACTTTATTTTATTTTACCAAGATACCTTCATCACTAATAAGAGAGGTATCAGGAGAAGAATAATTATGATTGTCTATGCTCGCATCCTCTTGTGTTATGACATTCTTAAAAATTTGATAGATACTAGGAGGGTAGCCAACATGCTTGTGAAAGGTTTTATTTTGTTTTCCTAGATTATGCTCATGAGTATGGAAAATACAATCATACAAGTCATGTGATACTCTATGAACACTAAATGATTGAAAATAAAACATGTTATCATGAAATGGTAAACTGTGAAATTTTCATATTCTAAACAAGGAAATTTATTGATTACACTGAAAATGAAATTTCGTAAATGAAATTTTTGAATTTTGACAAAAAACTAAATGAAGCAAATTAAGCTAAATTCACTAAATTTGATGAAACAAAAAATCAAAAAACTGAAACAGGAAAGTAAAAACAATAAATAGAAGCCTAAAATAGAGATTTCAAATCCTAGAAAATGTAGACCAGGATCTAACAGGAACTCATTCACCAACAAGGGTGAATGGGTCTTGGTTAGGTATTTTGGAAATGTTTCTAGTGATTTTTGGGAAATTTTGTATGCTTTTCAGATGCCAAAAGGTACAGGCTCAGCCTGATTAGGGACTCATTCACTAGTAAAGGTGGATGGGTCCTAGATTCAAGTTTTAAAGGGGTGAAAACTATAAATTTTAAGTTGTTTTGTGTGCTTTTTGTGCCCAATGTCAAACTATAACTTTTATGACAAAAAATTCTAGAATTTGATGACCTAATGCAAGTGAAATGAAGGGTAAATGATGACCTATATGATACCTTTTCAGATGCAATTTTGACTCATTTTCTTAATATGAATGATGACAAGTACACTAATACATGCAAACACTATGCAAAATTAATGTAAGATGAATGTAATATTTTTGAATTTTTCAAATTTAAACAATGCAAGAATGCAAATTTAAACCCCTAAATGCACAATGAAGAAACCGTAAATGTAATACAAATCTAACGTAAACTAGGATCTATGGATTTAATGCACTCCAAATTAGAATTTAAGATGTTCAAAGGGATTGGGATCACCAAAATGAAACATAGAAGAATAGGGTTTACCACCAAGGTGAATGGATCAAGATGATAAACAACTAACTTTCACTATGAAACATTCAATTATGAGGGCCAAAATGCCTAGATAACAATAAAAAAATAATCCTAACTATTATAGAAACTATGAGGAAATATTTTAGAGCATAAAAGGTTGTGTACCTTGTCAAAAATTTTCCATTTTAGGCTATAGAGGACTCATTTGCCTTTAGTGGCGAATGGTTCCCTGTTAAGGTTTTTGAAACTGAGATCAAGGTCTTGTTGCTTGATGTCTACACTCCCAAATTCTTGGTTATCAACTTCTAGATGTTTGTAGGTAATTTTGTAGCTTCAAATATTTGATTTTGCACTTTGTATGAAAATTTTTGCAACTTGACAACTTTGAAAATTTTGTTGCAAACTTGCTCCACTTGATCTTCAACTTATAAATCCGCAATCACAAACTCAAGATAAGGAAAACTTGTTGTTTGTTAGTGAATGGGGGTTTTCCTCAGCCAAACCCCTTGTAGGTAATTAAACCAAATGATGAAATAAAGGAGTTGACTTGCATGAAACATGAAATAATGCAATTGACATCACCTTGAATGATGTCTTGTGAAACAAATCTGCAAACTAGCATGTAGTGGCCATGAAGAATGTAGATCTTGGATCCTTAGATATCATGTGAACAATGCTTGCAAGTAGATATTCAATGCTACATCCACTTCTTTAGCTCAACAACATACATGAATGCATAAAATCCTTGTCATGATGATATGATCTTGAATTGCTGCAATAGACTCTTGAAATTTACCTTGAAATGCCTTATGAATGCTCCTATAATGCTCTTTAATGCTCTCTTGAAGTTACTAGTATGCTTCATGAACTTGCTAGATCTTGTTAGGGGAAACAATGCGAATTAACCCCTTATTTATACTAAATTAAGGGATTAACCTCAAAATTCAAACAATTAAGGCTGACACCAGATCTGGAAGTAAATTTTATTAAATTCCCACTAGACTTAAATTTGATAAGGGGGTCCACATTAAGGTAGGACCCATTCACCACCTAGGGCAAATGGGTCCTGGCTCACTTTTCCAAAACCTAACCACGAGTGATGGAAAGAGCATTAAAAAATCATTTAGAATCAACTAAAAAAGGGGAGGTCCTATTGAGGGAGGACCCATTCACCACCTAGGGAAAATGGGTCTTGGCACCATTTTCCAAGATCTAATTTTTTCCAATTAAATGTTATGTTATTTAAATCATAGGTGTCATGATAGATCTTTAGGAGGTGTTAAAAATAAGGCTTGAATTTGAATTAAACGAGGTTAATTAACTCCAATTAACCATAAATAATTAAGACCACCTTAGATAAATATGAAAGTACTTTATAACACTCTACAACACCTAAATAAGGTACAAATTTAAATGCATCTTATTAAGAAGGGGCCCCTTAAGCTTAATTAAGTAAATATATCCTATAAAAGTGTGAATGTGTATTACAACACTTTACAACGCCTTTGCAAAGGATCAATTAAGGAATTTTTTAATCAAATAAATGTCCTACAATGATGTGAATGTGTACAAAACATTACAACACTATTCCAATACACTATTAATTTAGTTTTAATGTCAATTATCAAACCAAGTAAGGGAAAAAGGATACTTTTTCCGTTACTACAACATTATATAATATTTTGAAGATTTGGTTATGGAGATAACCACCCAAGATTAAATATTTAAAAGAAAAAACATAATTTAAGAAATGGGTATGTGCAGCATCATCATGGAAAAAATAGGCCCTTAAGTGGTGAAAAATTCAGAAAAAATCAGAGTTAGGCAACTTGACGTAAAAAATTGAATAAGTTATCTATATTATTTAAAAAATATGTAAGAATAGAATCTATAGCATATTGAATGCAGTTTTTAAACTACTAGGTTTATTTAAAAAAAAAATCTATTTGGTGAAAGGGTATGTGCAGGATCATCATGGAAAAAATAGGCCCTTAAGTGGCAAAAAATTAAGAAAACTCAGAGTTAGGCAACTTGACATAAAAATGAATAAGTTATCTATATTATTTCAAAAATATGTAAGAATATAATCTGTAGAAAATTGAATGTAGTTTCTAAACTACTAGGTTTTTAAAAAAAAATCTATTTGGTGAAAATTTGAAATTTCAATGTAGTGGTACTTAAATTTCAGGGGAAAAATAAGTAGGTGTTTGTTTACCACCCTAACCACAATAAAATGATAATATTTTTTTATAAGATTTTAGATATTAGTAGAGGACTCATGCCCCGATGTGATCCATATTTTTTTGTAATTTTTTTCCAAGTAAATAATTAATTATGAATTTTATTACAAATTTTTAAAATATAAAATGTGTATATGTCCACCAGCCTTAACTTGGTCAAAACTTCATGAAATTCAATTTTTCTTTCTTAATCCTATATTATGTGAAGTATAGAATGTGACACATATTTTGGATTAAAAATGTGATACCGCTTGAAAGCTATAGATCTTTTCAACCAACCTATCAATTAGGACTTTAGTCATAATTGAATAGAAAAATGAATTATATTACTTATTAAATTCAAAGTAAAGAATAATTTATATCGTTGGAAATCTGAGAATCTTCTTTAAAACCCTTTTTTTTTCATCAATTTTGGGTAAAAAAATAGTCGTCAGCCACATACCCATCATATTGCCACTTTTTGTCCCATCATGATCCTGCACATACCCAAAAATTTGAAATTTCAATGTAGTAGTAATTTAAATTTCAGGAAAAAAATAAGAAGTAGGTGTTTGTCTGACCACCCTAACCACAATAAAATGATAATCATTTTTATAAGATTTTAGATATAAGTAGAGGACTCATGTCATTGATGCATATTTTTTGTAATTTTTTTCCAAGTAAATAATTAATTATGAATTTTTTATTACAATTTTTAGAAAATATAAAAAATGTATATCGACAACCTTAACTTAGTCAAAACTTCATGAAATTCAATTTTTCTTTTTAATCTTATAGTATGTGAATCATAGAATGTGACACATGTTTTAGATTCAAAAATGTGATATCGCTTTGAAAGGTATAGATGTTTTGAATCAACCTATCAATCGACTTTAGTCATAATTCAAAATAGAAAATGAATAATAATAATTTATTAAATTCAAAGTAAAGCACAATTTATATTGGTGGAAAGCTAAGAATCTCCTTTAAAACCCTTTCATTTCATCAATTTTGGGTAAAAAAGTTGTCAACCACATACCCTACAAATAGCCATCATATCGTCACTTTTTGGCCCATCATGATTTTGCACATACCTAGATCTAAAATGAAAAAAAAAAAAAATTCTATCAAAGGATGCAAATATAGAGTTATTCTAAATTCAATATTATTTAAATGAGAGCTACAAGTGGGTATATATATGGTTTACCACCAAGAGATGTGACTATATAACCAATGTGAAAAAAATGAGATTTGACATATGTATACATCTCTAATATTTTATAAAAGTATAATTTACATGATGCAAATATAATAGATACTTATATAGAAACCTACCTAGGCAAGTTTATCTAATCCTCGGTGCACAATATAAAATAAAAAATTAACTAGATACAAAAATAAAATAATGCATGAACACCCTCTATAAGTATAGCTTAAGTGTATAGGAAAAATGGATAGACATGTCCTAACAAATGTGTAGCAATGCTAATTATCCATGTACCAAGTAACCCCATCATTTAAAACAGAAAGATAAAACTCATAGGAAAAATTTCCTCCCAAGGGATTTAATAAAGAGAGTACTTGGTTATGTGACCACTAAAAATAATTAAGAAGTATAAAGCCCAAGAAAAAAAATCCTCTAGAATAGAGAAAATAAGAGAGATCATGCAACCCCTCTTCAATGTTTAGTCTCACATGTTGATGGTGGATGCTCAATTACAAATACTAAAGATGATATAGGCTTATCAAACATTTGTTTCCTTATGGAGAAATAAGGCCATATAAGGCCAAAGGTGTATGGAAAATACCTTCTCATTCCTATAAGGAATTTGAAGGAAGAAAAATTAAAATTTATATCTCTACAAATTATTTAGGTGTCACAGTGCTAGTGTTAAAAGGTACCATAATAAAATTAGGAATCTCAAGTCTAATTGGAATGTTAATGAAAAGAAGAAAAATAGGTTAGGGGATCAATGTGGGGTATGATGAACCTAATCTTCCTCAATTTATTAGGAAATGAGATCCACACAATAAAATGATTATCAACCCTTAAGTGAGTCAAGTCAAAGTTTGAATCTATATATTTCCTTTTTGTGTCTGGATGAGGGTCCTCGTCAAACACTTTAGAGAGGAAAAATAAAAATAGTAAATCAACACCAAATTTCAATATAACACTTGAAATAACAAGATTAAGCTCAATACTAACAAAACCAAAAAAAAAATACAGATCAAAGAGAAATAAATATGAATGTACCTTTCACCAAAAGTCAGTTTCTGAAGTTGATCTAGGAATCATTCGCCTAGGGGTGAATGGGTCCTAAGTTAGGGTTTTTCTACAAATTTTAGGAGCTGCTTCTACAGATCTAAATCTTCTAATTTGACCAGGTTTTAGGTTTGAAAATTTAGAAATAAATTTTGCAGATGAGTTTTTGTCAGATGACAACTTTTACAACTTTGAAAACTTCTTCAATTTTTGCTCTTTAAGAGATATTCAAGATTTCTTTCACCAAAATCTACAAACACAAATCAAGAGGGAAAAATATTTTATTTTTGGTGAATGGGGGTTTTCCTTGGTCAAACCCTATTTTGGTAATTAAACCTTGAAATAAAATGGAAAATGAAAAGGGGAATGAAGAATGAAAAAACCTATGTTACCACTCAAAAAACCCTTGCATAAACCTTGGAATCTAAATCTGCAACAAGTTCATGAAATGGATTCAATGGATATGGATCTTGAACCTTGAATCTTGTCTAGAAATAATACTTTAAATTCTTGAATGGATCATGAAACCTACATCATCATATTAGATCCAATAACATGAATGATGCAAGAAGACCTTGATGTGACAATTGGATCTTGATTGCTGCAATAAATCTTCAATAAATCTAGGTTTGAATGTGGTGCAGGAGCACCCATAGGTTACCATAGGTTGTTTAGAAGGTCTGTCTAGGACAACTAAGCAATAAAATTTAGTTCATTTGGATGTAAGCCTTAATGGAATTTTTGGTTGGGTTTTGATTAGATGAAGGTCATGTTGACCATAGAATAGGTGTCATAAGGTTCTAGCTCAAAATGAGGTCTTGGATTTTTAGGAATTCTTGCAAAATATTTGAAAATGTTGCTCAATTGGAGCTACAAGCAGCCAAGAAGAGCCCAAGGGAGAGGATAACTGAATTGGAGACCCTATTTATGGGATGCCTCGGTATTGGAGTGGGGTTGGAAGCATTTGTTATGTTTTGAAGTTTTGTAAATTCAAGAAAAGCAGTTGTGTTTGAAGAGTGAATTTTCTGATTTTTGCATTGAGTGAGGTTTAATGGATTGATCATGGCACTGTAATTTGTGTAGGATGTAGAGTAGTTGTTCTTTAGCTTTGTGTGGCATTAGTTAGTTTCTTACTTAGTTTCAAGCATTGTTTTGTAATTAGTTTGGTTTTCATACTATTGCTGGTCTGAACTAGGCAGTTTTTGGAAAATGGAGTGTTAGTTCACTTTCCCACTGTACAAATTGTACGGCCCTTTGGGAACAATGACTAGAATCCATGTATGTACATATGGTAGGGTTTAGGGCCTTTGAAAACATAGGAGCTACTATGGAATTCTTGCCCTAGGAGAGCCAAGAAGAGTCCAGCTAGGGAAGAGCTTAGTGTACAGCACTTGATTTGCAGGGGTGTCAATTCTTGACAAATTATCTTTGGAGAAGGTAGGTATGAGTCTTGCCAAGACATGGTAAGAAGGAAGAAAACTCCATCAATCCATATGGTGAGGAAAGGACTTGATAGTTTGCAGTAAGCCAGGAAAGGGCTTAAAAACCCTAGTATTACTCATTTTCAGATTAGGGCTTTGTATGGACAGCTGTGACCCAAGACCCTAAAAATCCTTGAGAGGTGGGCATATGAACCAGGAATCCCAAGAAAAATATTGGGGTGTTCTTTGGAAAGTATTGGAAACAAACCTGATTTCTCGAGAAGGAGACCTAATTGGGGCTCCTAGGGCTAGTAGCCTTTTAGGCCTAAATGAGGGTTTGGTGGAAGCAACTAGGAAATGGAGTCAGGTGGACCCTCAAGAACCAAAGTAGGATGGATTGTAGTCATTAGAAATACCTCCACACCCCTGCAAAGCTAAATTCAAGATTTTGGAGGATTGTAGCCTTTAGGGTGGATTAAGGGCTAAGGTTAGAGTTGCAAGATTGTACCAAGGTGGACTTGGTAGGAGGAATTATGTTGGTAGTTGGGGTTGGAAAGGAGAGACTAGTTGATCCTAAGTAAGGGAAGGTACTATAGGTTGAAGTGGTGGAGTGAGACACCTTAGAGGTCTTCCAAACAAGACCTAGAGCATGAATCAATGATTGATTCATCCAACCTCCCTATCAGATTGGTATCAGAGCAGCAAAAGATTTTGGATAGAATAATATATGTCAGAGATTGAGTCTAGTGGTTCTATAGACATGGTGACAAATGCAGAATTGGACAAGAAGGTCGAAGAACAGGAGGAAGACAATAGGCTATTGAGGGAAAGAATAGCTCAACTTGAGCAAGTAATGAATAATGTGCAAACTAAGACCGATGAGGTCAGTGATAGGTTGGAAGAGGTAGAGGACCTAAAGGAGGTTCAAATAGAGGAAGAGGAGCAGGTAGAAGTAACTCATACTTTGCTAGTATGAAGTGTTATAACTGTGGTCAAGTAGGACATCCAACTTATAGGTGCCCGAAGAAAGCATCTTCTTCAAATACAGAAAAGAGAGTAGCATATGCTCAAGAAGACACTATGAGTGTCAAGTCACCAGAGGTTAGTCACATTGAGTCAGAAATGGGGGAGAACTTGATGTTTAGTAGGGTTCTAATTAGACAACCAGTCAAAGAAGAGCCAAAGCAAAGGAGAGCCTTATTCAGGGAGAGATGCAAAATACTTGGGAAGGTGTGCAAAGTTATAGTGGATTCAGGGTCTACTGATAACATTATCTCTGAGGAGGCAGTGAGAAAGTTGAAGTTGGAGAAAGTACCCCACACTAGCCCTTATAAGGTGACATGGTTGAACAAAGGGCAGAGTGTTCTTGTAAATGAGTAGACAACGGTGGATTTTTCCATTGGAGGGTACAAGGACAAGTTGATTTGTGATGTGTTACCCATGGATGCATTCCATATTTATTGGGCAGACCATGGCAGTATGACAGAGGAGCCATCTATGATGGAAAGGAGAACAATATCTCATTCAAGAAGGATGGAAAGACATTCAAACTGCAGTCACTGTCAAATGAGGAAGAAGGATAGTCAAAGACCCCTAGTGTCTTGTTAAGTAGTGGCAAGGATTTTATCAACACTCTACAACAAGGAGGGGAAGGATATGTGGTCATGGTGCAACCCAAGGAGGAAGATAAGACTAAGAAAATAGTCATACCAAGAGCAGTCCAGAAGTTGCTTGAGAAGTTCAAGGACATAGTCAGTGATGGAACACCAGCAACCTTACCTCCAAAGAGAGCCATCAGTCATCAGATTGACTTCATACTAGGGGCTTCATTACCAAACAAAGAAGCTTACAAGCTTACACCAGATCAGAACCTAGAAGTAGCTAGACAAGTGCAGGAGTTGTTAGGACCAAGGACTAATTAGGAAGAGCATCAGTCCATGTGCAGTATAGTGGTCTTAGCAACCAAGAAAAGTGTGATAAGGAGACTTCTAGAACGTAATTTTAGGGCTATCAATAGGATTTCACATGCACCGACATAGGTTTCCTATTCCTAGGATAGAGGATTTGATGGATTGTCTTGGAGGAGCACAGTACTTCACTAAGTTGGATCTCAAGAGTGGATACCATCAGATCAGAATCAAAGATGGGGATGAGTGGAAGATAGCCTTTAAGAAAACTGATGGGTTATATGAGTGGAGAGTTATGCCATTTGGCATCTCAAATGCCCCTAGCACATTCATGAGGCTCATGAATGAAGTGCTTAAGGAATTCATAGGGTTATTTGTAGTGATGTATCTAGATGATATACTCATCTTTAGCAAGACAGCAAAAGAACATCTAAAGCATGTGGAGTTGGTTCTCAAAGGATTGCAGGAGGAGAGGTTAGCCATCAACTTAGAAAAGTGTGAATTCTTCAAACAAGAGCTTGTGTATTTGGGGTTTGTAGTATCCCAAGGATCATTGAAGATGGACCCAAGCAAGGTGGAAGCTATCCTAAATTGGCCTACACCAACCACCAGGACAGAGGTAAGGAGTTTTCATGGGTTAGCTCAGTTTTATAGGAAGTTTATAAGGAACTTTAGTGGCATATGTACACCAGTACTTGATACAATCAAAGGTGGCCTAAAAACTAAGTTCAAATGGACTCTTGAAGTAGAGAAGGGTTTTGAGAATCTGAAACAAGAAGTGGAAACTCAACCCATCCTTTTGTTACCTAGTTTTGATAAGTTATTCACTGTGGAATGTGATGCCAGTGGAATTGCAGTAGGAGGAGTGCTAAGCCAAGAAGGAAGGCCTATAGATTTCTTTAGTGAAAAGCTCAATGAAGCTAAGAAAAAGTATTCTACCTATGACCTAGAACTATATGGTCTAGTACAGTCACTTAGAAAGTGGAGGAATTATCTCCTACCTAAGGAATTTGTAGTGTTTATTGATAACCAGGCACTTAGCTACATCAACACACAAGAGAAGTTGAGCAATAGACATTTGAAATGGATGGAATACCTCCAAGCCTTCACATTTACCATCAAGCACAAGAAGGGACAATTGAACAAGGTGGCAGATGCATTAAGTAGGAGGTTGCTGACAGTGCAAGAGATACAAATAAAGAGCATTAGGATAGAGAGTTTCAAGGATCTCTATGGAGAATATGAAGACTTCTCGGAGGCATATAAGGTATGTTCTGATTTTGAGAATCACTTTCATAGTCAATTCTCAGAGTATACATTGTAGAGTGGACTTTTGTTCAAGGGGAATCAGTTATGTGTTCCAAAAGGTTCAATGAGAGAGAATCTTATCCAGGAGAAGCATAATGGTAGCCTTAATGGTCATTTTGGTATCAACAAGACACTGTAATTAGTGCAGAGGTTCTATTATTGGCCCAAGTTTCCAAGGGATGTCAGAAGGTATGTGGAGCAGTGTGTAGTTTGTATGAAAGCCAAGGGGGGAGCTAGTGATTCAGGTTTGTATCAACCTCTACCCATTCCCAATAGACCATGGGAATGTATTAGCATGGACTTTGTGGTAGGACTCCCTAAGACTAAGACATGGTTTGATAGTGTCTATGTGGTGGTAGATAGGTTCAGTAAGATGAGTCACATTGTTCTTTGCAAGACCACCCATGATGCTAGCTATATTGCTCATCTTTTCTTCAAAGAGATTGTGAGGATCCATGGATTGCCATTGAGCATTGTCTCAGATAGGGATGTGAAGTTCATGAGTCATTTTTGGAAGACTCTATGGAGTAGATTAGGTACTAACTTGTCTTTTGGATCAGCCTACCATCCTCAGACCGATGGAAAAATTGAGGTGGTTAATAGAGTGTTAGGTAACCTTATAAGATTCCAAACCAAGGAGTATGTAAAGATAGGGTTTGGTAGTGTCTATGTGGTGGTAGATAGGTTCAGTAGGATGAGTCACTTTGTTCCTTGCAAGACCACCCATGATGCTAGCTATATTGCTCATCTTTTCTTTAAAGAGATTGTGAGGATCCATGGATTGCCATTAAGCATTGTCTCAGATAGGGATGTGAAGTTCATGAGTCATTTTTGGAAGACTCTATGGAGCAGATTAGGTACTAACTTGTCTTTTGGATCAGCCTACCATCCTCAGACCGATGGAAAAACTGAGGTGGTTAATAGAGTGTTAGGTAACCTTCTAAGATGCCTAACCAAGGAGTATGGAAAGATATGGGACTTGGTCATATCACAAGTTGAATATTCCTACAATGACAGTGTGAATCGAACCACAAGCAGAAATACTTTTGAAATAGTGTATGGAATGCACCCAAGAGGTGTGTGTGAACTTAGAGATTTAGGAGCTATGGAGCATAGGAGTGGCCATGCTGAAGATTTCTCTCAGACCATGAAGGATATTCAGAAGAAAGTGGAGAAGACAATTACAGAGGCTACTCACAAGTTGAAAGCTAAGGTGGATATGTCTAGAAAAGATCTCCAATTTGTAGTAGGTGACTATGTCATGGTCCATCTCAACAAATATAGATTGTAGAAAGGAACATCAACCAAGTTTCAGATGAAGAGAGTGGGACCATGTCAGGTGTTAGAAAAGCATGGAAAGAATGCTTACAAGGTGGAGCTACTTGCAGACTTAGGCATTTCACCAGTGTTTAATGTGGCTGATTTGATCAGGTTTAAAGGACCAGTCACTGACTTGGATCAGAAAATTGTGGATGTCTTGAAGGATGTGAGTAACATAGCCTTACCTCCTAAAGACAAGCTGCAAGCAAAGAGGATCTTAGAATCAAGGGTGAAGAAGTCTACCCGACATAAGGAATACATGGAACATCTCATCAAATGGAAGGACAAACGATAATATGAGACTACATGGGTGGATGAAGCTCAGTTGAAGAAGCAGGGTATTGATTTATCTCTGATCTCTCCCTATAATCCTTAGTGTTTGGGCTAAGGGGGAGAATGGTGCAGGAGCACCCATAGGTTACCATAGGTTGTTTAGAAGGTCTGTCTAGGACAGTCTTGTCTAGGACAACTAAGCAATCAAATTTAGTTCATTTGGATGTAAGCCTTAATGGAATTTTTGGTTGGGTTTTGATCAGATGAAGGTCATGTTGACCACATAATAGGTGTCATAAGGTTCTAGCTCAAAATGAGGTCTTGGATTTTTAGGAATTCTTGCAAAATATTTGAAAATGTTGCTCAATTGGAGCTACAAGCGGCCAAGAAGAGCCCAAGGGAGAGGATAACTGAATTGGAGACCCTATTTATGGGATGCCTTGGCATTGGAGTGGGGTTGGAAGCATTTTCTATGTTTTGAAGTTTTGTAAATTCAAGAAAAGCAGTTGTGTTTGAGAGTGAATTTTCTAATTTTTGCATTGAAGTGAGGTTTTAATGGATTGATCATGGCACTGTAATTTGTGTAGGATGTAGAGTAGTTGTTCTTCAAGATTTGTGTGGCATTAGTTAGTTTCCTTACTTAGTTTCAAGCATTGTTTGTAATTAGTTTGGTGTTCATACTGTTGCTGGTCTGAACCAGGCAGTTTTGTGAAAATGGAGTGTTAGTTCACTTTCCCATTGTACAAATTGTACGACCCTTTGGGAACAGTGACTAGACTCCATGTATGTACATATGGTATGGTTTAGGGCCTTTGAAAACATAGTAGCTATTGTGGAAGTCTTTCCCTAGGCGATCCAAGAAGAGTCCGGCTAGGGAAGAGCTTTGTGCAGAGCACTTGATTTGTAGGGGTGTCAAATTCTTGACAAATTATCTTTTGGAGAAGGCAGGTATGAGTCTTGCGAAGACATGGTAAGCAGGAAGAAACTCCATCAATCCATCTGGTGAGGAAATGAATTGATAGTTTGCAGTAAGCCAGGAAAGGGCTTAAAAACCCTAGTACGGACAGCTGTGACCCAAGACCCCAAAAATCCTTGAGAGGTGGGCATATGAACCAGGAATCCGAAGAAAAGATTGGGGTTTTCTTTGGAAAGTATTGGAAACAAACTTGATTTCTCGGAGAAGGAGACCTAATTGGGGCTCCTAGGGCTAGTAGCCTTTTAGGCCTAAATGAGGGTTTGGTGGAAGCGACTAGGAAATGGAGTCAGGTGGACCCTCAAGAACCAAAGTAGGATGGATTGTAGTCATTAGAAATACCTCCACACCCCTGCATAGCTAAATTCAAGATTTTGGAGGATTGTAGCCTTTAGGGTGGATTAAGGGCTAAGGTTAGAGTTGCAAGATTGTACCAAGGTGGACTTGGTAGGAGGAATTATGTTGGTAGTTGGGGTTGGCAAGGTGAGACTAGGGGATTCTAAGTAAGGGAAGATCCTATAGGTTGAAGTGGTGGAGTGAGACACCTTAGAGGTCTTCCAAACAAGACCTAGAGCATGAATCGGTGATTGATTCATCCAACCTCCCTATCAGAATGCCTTGAATTTCTCTTGAAATCTCATAAACTTGCTAGGTTCTTGAATTGATTTTCTAAGATTTGAAATGATGAAATTACCTTATATTTATAACAGATGTATCTAAAATTTCCTAATGTTCAAAATCACAAGTCAACATTGAAATATAGATTTGAATATGTTAAAATACTACCAAAATCATAATTTAAATTTATGTCCTAAGTCTAAGGGAGGACCCTTTCACCCATGGGAAAATGGTTCCTAGGTCCCTAAACCTAGGACACACATTTATCAATGATAAGTGTTATGTTAAGGTATTAAAGATTGTTAGGTTTACTCTTCATAAAATGTAATAAAATAGGCTTGGAAAATGAATTAAGGGACCAATTAAGGAAATATTAAGGTCAATTAATTAAGGAATCCCTAAGGGTAAACCCACAAAAGTGGTTTTCAATTTGAGTAAGGAAGGAAAAGTGGCAAAAAATGACCCCATACAAAAAATTTTGGTTTTTGGGGTTCCAATTAACCCTTTGGTTCGAGCGAACCAGTTAAATGCAAGGTGGACCTCATCTCACCAAAAAGAACAATGTAAACCCATTTTTGAAAGGGGGTTCAAATGAAACAGGGTTCGAATGAACCCTTGTTCGCTCAACCCCTTGGGATTCGGCTTGAATCCCCCTTGGTTTGAGCAACCCCCCTTTCCTACCTCCTTGCTCTTTGGCACAAAAAAAAAAAAAAATTTCCCTTCGAAGCTCGGGTTGAGGATGAAAATGGAGGAGACTTCAGGAACCCAACTTGAATCAGGTAGTCCTTGGAATGGGCTATCTAATGAATATAATTTTACCATGTTTTGGTTTTATTATCTATTTGTATTTTTAGTTTTATTAAACATAGGTTTTTCAATGAAAATGAAGCTCTCTGTTCTGCACATGTGGAAAAATAGAAGATTATCAATTTTTTGTTTTGAAAAATATGAGTGCACCAGATAGTGAAGTCCTTGATCCAACAAAAAATAAAAAATAAAAATTTTGATACATACAAAAAAAGTTGTGTTATACGGTCTACCTATGTTTGAATTGTAATTGGTTTGACATCGAAACTTGATTAAGGAAAAAATATTTAATAAAACACTATCTAACTAAGTGGAAGCTCTAGATATTAGAGTTAAAAATCTAAATTCGAAAGAATTAGAATTTTATCCAATTTATGGAAGAAAAGTTATGTGTTATACAGTGAACGTCACTCCTTAAAAATGTTGTTTTATGAAAAAACCTAGTTTTTGAGGGAGATGGAGAAAAAGGTGCAATCTAGTTTGATTTTTTTTGAAAAATATATATTTAAAATCTACAGACAAAATTTCATGAAACTCTAGTTTGCATAATTTTCAAATTCCTCACGGTTTAGCCTCTATAGGTGCCCGAAAGTGAATATTTAGTTAGAAAAAAATATTTCAGTGTCCAATTTGGCCAAAACTTGTAAACCACTATTGTGGGATCACCCCTAAATAAGTGTGAAATTGTAAACGGGTACACTATGCAACACTAAAATTTAAGGCATAATTAAGTCCAAATTAACTAGGAGGGCCCAAACAAGTGTGAAAATGTAAACGGGATGCATTTTTCAACACTGAATTAAGGCATTATTAAGTTCATTTTAATTAGGAGGGCCCAAAAAAGTGAGAAAATGTAAGGGAATACATTTTTTGTCACTAAATTTATCCCCCACTTTAGTGAGAGGATGACCTTGTGTAAAAATCACACTAAAGTAGATATCCAAAACATATGTATGCAACAACAACAAGATTACTCAATTATACAACAAAAAAGACTAAAAAGAAAAGTAAAAAAAAAAAAAGGTGGATCAAGCCTTAACTATCCAATGTGATGTGGAACATTCCTTAGTTGTCTGTCCAAAAGAAAATGGTAGATCAAACCTTAACTATCCTTGAACACAATGTGGAACACGTCTCGACTACTTGTCTAAAAATGTTCACAAGCGAAATGCGATGTCCACTATGAAAAAAAAAATTCATGCTCACTTAGGGCTAATGGAACCTCATGTTGTCCACTAGGTGAGCCCCCAAAAAATGGCTAAGTGAGAAAGTCATGCCAATTCTATAGTCTCTCATCATACTTGTTGGTGTCAAACACCGAGCCCAAGACCACAACCTGCAAATAAATCTTCACAAAAAATGAGAGAAGAAAACATGACTATTTCACTACAAAAAAATATGAGATGAGATAAATTACATAACATACAATGGTTCCTTTTAAAGGCATGGGTGAACAAATACCCTACAAAAAAAACTCATCAGAGTAATTAACCATAAGTAAAAACTTAACACAGTAACACCCAGGCCCTTAAGTGAAAACTTAGGGAGGATCACATTATGAAAAATGAAGATACAATATGGGTCCCACCTACACAACCATGTTAGGTACCCATTTACAATGCAAAAAAGAAATCTCTCACAATCGGAGAAAAGGAGAAAAACATTGTGGGAAAAAAACCATCTCCAAAAGAGAAATGAAAAAAAAAATGATGCATGGATGGAGGACTCAATCACAGCCCCCAAGGACTACACACATCATGCATATATAATCAATAGAACCCCTGTAAAAGGGGAAGAGATAGAATATATATCCCCCACAATGTATAATCACCTGCGAAATGGTAAGTGTTTGAAGAAAAAACATGATCCAATGTCGACAAAAAAATTGTCTCCCTTTCGAAAGAAACAAAACTAAATACAAATGAAGGAATGCTTCCCATTGTAGATAGGAATTGAAAGAAAGATGCATGAGTATGTATGGGGTATGTGCAGGATCATGGTGGGCCAAAAAGTGGCAATATGATCGATATGTGGTTGACGACTTTATTTTTAGCCAAAATTGATGAAATGAAAAGGGTTTTTAAAGGAGATTCTCAGCTTTCCACCAATATTATAAATTATGCTTTACTTTAAATTTAATAAGTAATTATTATTCATTTTCTATTCAAATTATGATTAAAGTCCTAATTGATAGACTAATTGAAACATCTATAGCTTTCAAATCGATTACATTTTTGAATCCAAAACATGTGTCACATTCTATGATTTGCATACTATAGGATTAAAAAGAAAAAATTGAATTTCATGAAGTTTTGACCAAGTTAAGGTGGTCATACACGAGTTTTTATATTTTAAAAGTTGTAATAAAAAATTCATAATTAATTATTTACTTGGAAAAAATTACAAAAAAATATGCATCACATCAGAGACATGAGTCCTCTACTTATATCTAAAATATTATAAAAAATATTATCATTTTATTGTGGTTAGGGTGATCAGAATGACACCTACTTCTTATTTTTCCCGAAATTTAAGTACTATTGCATTGAAATCTCAAATTTCACCAAATAGATTTCTTTTTTAAACAAACCTAGTAGTTTAGAAACTACATTCAATTTGATACAAATTCTATTCTTACATATTTTTGAAATAATATAGATAACTTATTCAAATTTTTATGTCAAGTTGCCTAACTCTAATTTTTCTAAGTTTTTTTCCACTTAAGGGCTTGTTTTTTCCATGATGATCTTGCACATACCCTATGATGATGTCTCTAAAATTTTATCATGTGTCACCAAGACCTTGGAAGATGATGCCACGAACCAATCAAGAACATGCCCAATCACAATAGAAGGTGACAAACAAGGTATCGGGTATGTGCAAGATCATGATGGGCAAAAGGGCAATATGATGGGTATTTGTAGGGTATGTACAGCAACTTTTTTACCCAAAATTGATGAAATGAAAAGAGTTTTTAAAGGAGATTCTCAAATTTCCACCAATATAAATTATGCTTTACTTTGAATTTAATAAATAATTATTATTCATTTTCTATTTGAATTATGACTAAAGTCCTTATTGATAAGCTGATTGAAAAACATCTATAGCTTTCAAATGGTATCAAATTTTTGGAATCCAAAACATGCATCACATTCTATGCTTTCATACTATAAGATTAAAAAAGAAAAATTAATTTCATGAAGTTTTGACCAAGTTAAGGTCGTTAGACATACAATTTTTTATATTTTTTAAAACTTGTAATAAAAAATTCATAGTTAATTATTTATTTGGAAAAAAACTACAAAAAAATATGCATCACATTCAAACATGAGTTCTCTACTTATGTCTAAAATATTATAAAAAAAATATTATCATTTTATTGTGGTTAGGGTGGTCAACAGACACCTACTTATTTTTTCCCTAAAATTTAAGTACTACTGCATTGAAATTTCAAATTTTCACCAAATAGATTTTTCTTTTTATAAAACCTAGTAGTTTAGAAACTCCATTCAATTTGCTGATTATATTCTTACATATTTTTGAAATAATATAGATAACTTATTAAATTTTTTACATCAAGTTGCCTAACTCTGATTTTTCTAAATTTTTTGCCACTTAAGGACCCATTTTTTCCATGATGATCCTGCACATACCCCACTAGAAACTGATTTTGAAAATTCTCCAAAGAAAGAGATGAGGTGACAAAATTTGTACCAAAACTATCATCAAATAGGAGGGATATACCCTCAAATGTGTCTTCCAAGTCAAAAATATGAGATTCTACAAACAATGAATGAATGCTCAAAAAATAAAAAATCCCAATCAAGAAGACAATGAGAATCCTATTGTTTAGGAATGTTAGGAGCCTCAATCAATGACTCTGCACAATGAATCACTAAAGGTGAATGTACAACAACTATCCTTGATGGAGAAGAAGGAACATCTAAAGAACCCTCGTTATCCTCTTTTGTAGATTCAAAGTATTCTAAAACTTCAAACTTTTGCATAGTAGCATGATCATAGGGTAACCTGTCTAAAAAATGAAGAGGCACAAGACAATCTAAAATAGGATCATTATCAAGATCTACATGTATTTCCCAAATTTTAGTCCAAAGAATATGAGGACACTCAAAATGATCAATAACATTCAAAGTGGCATGATCAATATGCATTACAAGAACTACTAGGACATGATCCCTTTACAATTCCATGTAGATTTCTTACTATCAGTACCAGGATGGGGAACAAGATTATATAAATTTGGCAACAAATGAAACCATCTGAGATATTTTATGATACCATCTTTCCATTTTTTATAGTTTTCCCTTTCCAACATAATCATAACAAGATGAAAAGAAAACCCCATAATGAACAACATGACAAATCTCCAAGAATACAAAGACATTAACCTTTAACAAAAATTAGAAACTCCCAAATATGAAAAATGAAACCTTCCCAAAATACTTTAGGAAGCAATAATGCAAAAAAAGGGATGAGAATCTAAAAAAAATTGAGCGAAATATTAAACATCTTACTCAGTTCCCACACCAAATCACCAAGCCAAATCATTCGCTAAGAACAAAAGCAAGATAGCCTCCTATGAGACTTGCTCTCAACAATCAAAAGGAAAGAGTTGTATACGAACACAGAAGGACTCCACGACCTGGAGAATGTGGGATAAATATTCCCAAAACAACTTCAAAGAATCTTGGGGGCCACACGACTTCACTGCACATAAACCCTAAATAAATATTTTGTTGCAAACTTTATAAAGTATAAAGTTTGATTAAAAAACCAGTCCTATTATGGTTGTATCATAGGTTCATGCCTCATGATAGAAAATGGCTGCTTCCAATCGATATTTTCAAATCACCTCCAAATAGATGGATGGCGGCTTGAAACAAAACAAAATCGCCTATGGATGGTGAATTTCAATCTTTGCTAAAAAACAACCTTCCTCCAAAAGAAATGAATCAACAACAACTATTCCAAAATGGATGCCTCCTCCTCCTCCCGTGCACAAATTGCAGCCTCCAGAAGGAATGAAATGGGTTCCAATGTATAAAAACACACCAGTGTGTGAATGACCTTCCTCAAAGTTCTATGCCTCTTCACCAAATCGTGGCTTGAAATAGTATTTCACTGTGTCTATGCTTCCAAATGTTTCCTTCAATAGCAAATGTAAGTGTAGATCCCCAATCAACACTACATATCCCCTGTTGAAAACATCATCATAAGGAACTCTGCCTTTCTTCAAAAAAATGCCTTCAGACCAGCCATACACATAAAATCATTTACAAAAAAAAGATCCTTGCAAACTAAAAATTGAGCTCTTGAACAGAGAAAAAATGAACATTGCAACAATAACTAAAAAATTTGCAGGCTCTGATGAATCATGACTTGGAAAATAAATGCCCCTCTTAACTACACCACCTCTAATAATGGAATTCAGAAGTCTACCTTCAAATCACAACCATAAAAGGGAAGAAATAATGCTTGAAGGTAAAGACAAGAGTAGAAATTTGAGGGTTTCTATCATGGGTATGAGAAAATGCCTCAACAAGTGGAATCCCACTATAAATAGAGAAAACATTCCTCTCAAAATTGGAAATGGTGCCTTCTACTATGAAAATCATGACAACACAGAAGTGAAAATTATTCCTAGAAATCACAAACAATAGGAAAATGAAGATAATCATAAATAAGGAAACTTTGTAATTTAACAAATTTCAAATGCCGAATAATCTCCAATAAATAAATAACCTCAAACTCTTCTGATGAAAACCGTCAATAGTGGAGGAAAACACAAGTTGAAGGCTCTATACCATTTTGGTGTCAACCATTGAGCCCGAGATAACAACTTACGAATAAATCTTCACAAAAAATGAGAGAAGCAAACACAACTATTTCACCAGAGAAAAATATGAGATGAGATAAATTACATAATGTACAATGGTGCCTTATAAAGGCATGAAAATATGTGACAGGTGAACAACTACCCTACAAAAAATACTAATCAAAGTAATTAAACCTAAGTAAAAACTTAACACACTAACAATACTAACCATACCAAAGCTATATGTTTAATAACTTTGATAAGGCACCACAAAAATATAAACTTTGAGCTTTATAAAGTTAACAAGTTGTATTATGGTAAACACTTATGAGTAAAATACAAATAAAGTTTGTTCAAAGGGATTTTTATTAGTTCATGTAAGGTCTCCTCTTAGGGAACATCGTGCCTAATGTCTCCAAGATGAGACAAGTTAAGGAGAAAAGATTCACAAGTTAGGGTTCATGCAACACATAGCATCACCACTAAGAGGAAAGTTATGTTCCAAGAAATATCATGCTCTCAAAGGACATCTAACCCAATAAAATAACCAAGAAAAATATGCATCACAAGAAGAAATAAAATCACACAATGAAACATAAAGAATTTAAAAAAAATTAAAAATAATAATGCCAATGTATGCCCCCACTTTAAAGAAATTTCTATCACCATTGCTATGAGAAATTTACTTTAAAGTAGAAAAAAATCAATTCTAACAATAAATAGGACATGAGAGCTTATTCAAAAAGCCCTATTCCAAGTCATATGTTCCCAAATGAAGCTACACGTCATGAAAAGGAGAGAGGAAGGGGTTTTTCCCAAAAATGAAATACCAAAAGACATAAGGGATCCATGGATTCAAGGTCAGTATGTCTTTGCTACAATGTGATTATAGAGATTGGAGATGTCATCATTCCCCAAATACTCGTAGAACATGAAAAATGACATAGAGAGAAAAAAAAAAGAAAAATATTTTGGGTCAAAATGGAAGAGACCTAAATGTTTCGACACCTTGTTTCATCCCCAAAAGGAAAAAATGAGAAAAAAGAAAAGATAAATTCTTATGACATATAGAAGAATGTAGATACAAATAGAGGAATGCACATGAAGAGATACATCAAAGAAAATAGTATAGGGGGTCACATTATACACATGCAATCACACAAAGAACATGTAAAGGAAAACAAAAAAAAGACTAGTAAGGCACATGCGAGTTAACCTATAGTAGGTCATCTGCATCCCAATCTTGATTAGTACATGTAAAAGGCAGATAACTAGCCAAAGGGACAACATCAAGTGCCAAACTATGACAAGCACCGAGCTCATCACTCTTATTACATGAGGATCATCATTTAAGCTTATAGAAGATGAAAAAAATGAATTCAACTCATTATGCACTTGTTCATCAATCTTTGCAATTTCATTATCATCATCCAAGTTAATCACAATAGTAGGTCTAATGATAATATCCATAGAAGTTTGTTGATGTTGCGGCGAGGGTGAAAAGGCATCATGCATTTCTTGAGACAATTTTGGATTTTTGTTTTCTATGTTGTTCTTTTCTTCTTTTGCTTGTAACAAATGAGAAATAGAATGATGTCTACACCTATGCTCTCTAGCATTTCAATTTCTTTTCATTTGGTTTTCAAGTTGTAATTGTGTAGGAGTAGGTTTGTCAGCCATTGGTTTCTTTTCATCCCATAAGGGATGAATGAAAGGAACCATGAGAGGTTTTTCAACTACTTTCTCTTTAGATTTGTAAACCTGTTTGACATTAGGAGGCACAACAAGATTTTTTTGATTATCTCTTGGTCTGTTATATGAAATAGGGGGAGGATTTGTCATAGGTTGGTCTTGGTTACTTGGAAGAGCTTTTGATTCAATCATGGTCTCATTAAGGATAGGAGGCTCAATCATGGTGTGCCATAGAAAAATGGCCCCTTGTCATTTTCATGGTCTTTTAGGCCTTTCTTCATGATGTTTGGTCCATTTTGCTTTGATTTAATGTTGCAATATGGCTTGAACATTCACATTAGGTCCTTAAAATTCAAATTATGACATCTTGTGAAGGTGTTGTGAAGTTTTGTAAAACATTTCTACACTTTTCTAGACTCTATTAATTACAATTCACCTAAAAATCACCTTTTCATCACTTATCAAGTCCTATTTTGAAGTGTTGTAAAGTCTTGTAACAAGATTTCATGCTTTTCTAGGCTTAATTTCACCATTTACACCTTTCTTATGCTTTATTTGACCCCTTTATGCCCTTACAAGGCTTAACTAAGTGTTTTTTTTTAATGTAAACACGACAAACAACATTAAATGCAAGATAATTCCCAACACCCACTTTCAAGTCCAAGGTGGGACCCATTCGCCATGGGTGGAAAATGAGTCCCTCTTGGCTCAAAATACAAAATATTTCAAATTTTCTTTCGGGTTTTTATTTAAAATCACCTTATGTCAGCCTATGATGAGGTATCTTCAGGTTACTAAGGCACAAGTGTGTATAAATGAGTGTTTTTCTTCCCATTTTAACCCCCATTCATTAAATTCACTTATTCACTCATTCATTCAAGCATTCAAGCACTTTGCATCATTCAATCAAGCATTAATCAAGTATTTTGGAGTAATCATTGATATATCTTCAGATTTCTTCAACAAGGTTGGTGAGTTTAGGACATTTGCATGTTATTCATTCATCTTTCCTTGTTCATTTAATTTTATTTCTTCATTAAGGGTTTGAATACCAAAGTGGGATTTGACCAAGGAAAATCCCTATAACCTAACTCTTAACCATTTCCCTCCTTTTCCATGTGTGTTTGTAGACTTGTGTATGCAGATTCATCAAGTAATTAAGTGTTGAAAAGTGGTCAACAATTCAACAAAGTGTTTCAAGTCAACTACAACCTATTTCAAGCTTGGAGACAACCTACAGTCTATTTTCTACAGATTTGACTCCATCAACCCAACAAGCATACAATCTTAGATCTGGTGCTATAGAATTGGTCCTTGATTTCACAAAATTTTGGGAATGGATTGATTCACCATCAGTGGCGAATGAGTCCCACCTTAAGGCTAGAAATATAGATTTTAGATGTCGACACTCAGAAACCTGTTCTCAAAAGTTTTCATCAGAAGCAAGATTCATTCACCATCAGTGATGAATAAGTCCCACTGGTAATTTTTAGTGATCTTTTCCATCATTCAAGACACTCCAGATTCTCCATTCTCTTCCCAATTGCACTTTGATTCAACCTTCTTCTTTTTTGCTTTGCATTTGTTCATGTTTAGTTCATTCTTGCATATCACATTTTGTTTTCAAACACTACATTTTTCTTAGGTCTTGCATTCATAATCAGTCAAAAAGTTCATTTAGTTGCATTTAGATAATTTCATTTAGCCTTAATAACATCATACACATCTTAATTTGAGTGAACCACGTTGATTTTTTGTGAGGTTTATCTCTCTCCTTTTAGGTGAAACATCCTAAGCATGCAAGAGTAACCTATAAGCCTCACACCCAAAAATCTATGGTTCATATGGGTTGAGGTATATTACTAAGGGATAATTCTATTCTATACTTTTCCTTAAAATTTTGATAGGATTTAAAAAATAAGTCCTCACGGGGTCTAATAGGTTCAATAGGCTCGGTCCAAAAGAAATCCAATGAAAAGTTCCCTCGGGAAGATATAGGATTAAAACCACTATGATGCATAGTAAATATTTCATTTCCAAATGGAAACTTTAAACATTTATGCACAATCGACGAGATGTAATTCATGGAGCGAAGCCATGGATAGCCTAACTTCACACGAAATTGGTTCGAAGTCAAGATGATGGTGAATGAGACATTTAATTGTTTCAGTCCAACTTTTAAAGGGAGAATTATGAAACCTATTGTAGGGAAAGAAAAACCAGTATACGTTTTGATCCATGCTTTCAGTTTTTCATATATATCTTGATAAATCTCTTGCACAAATAGGAATTCTTTAGTGATCACATTCTGTACATAGACGAGATCAATTAATATCCCATTAGTAGGCTTGTCATTGATTCTTCCAGCTATGTAAAGAGGACCATCGGGTGCATGCTTAAGTATGTCTTGTTGGGAGAAAGCAATGTCAAGTGACATCTTAGTTAGGCCCTTACAAATTTTAGCATCAATAAATCCAATCATATATTCTATAAAGTGTTCCTCATTATTGTTCATGTTATCATCATTCGTGTTAACATTCATCACATCATTCTTTGTTTCACTAGCTTTGAAAAATGAAATGTTATGATTTGGCATAGGATTGGTAAATATTTACAAGATTTGGTTAGGAGGAGCTACAAAATTTTTACCTTGATCATTAGCACCTCCAATTTGAATATGATTAGAATCAATTAGCTCTTGCACAAGATGTTTAAGACACTTACAATGTTTCGTATCATGTCCATTTTTTTGATTAATATGGCAATAGGAATTTGGTCTATAGTTTGAAGGTAAAGGATTAGTTACAATATTGCATAGAAATGACTACAAGAAAGAAACTTCTCCAAAAAATTTCTGCAATGATGGAAACACATGCTTGAAGCCCTTCAATGCAAGCACATTCCCCTTTCATCTCTTCAAACTTCTACAACATGGACAATCTTCTTGGAGCAAGTTGTAACCTATAGAATCCAAGAAGGAGAGTGTTGATTGTGTCCCATATATGAAGCTCTCTCCTTCAATGCAGTCAACAATAACTTAGCTAGAATATTTCCTCCTTTATATGCAATGTGTCATCTAATATGAGCAATAGGGTGATGCATTTTTTGCCATGAATGAAGCTATGCCTCAATACAACCAAAAAAATTACTATTTGTCTCAATTCAGAAAGAATATAAGTGCATTGTCAAGAAATCTGAGTTACTATAATCACATTTGTTCTCCTCATATCTCTCCTACTTTTGAAGAAGATATTGTAGCATTAGAAGAACTAATTGATGAGATTTTTGAGAACCCAAGTTTTTTTTCTCCTCTTACCTCCCCTATTTGGAAAGACTACTAAACAAGAGGACATACCAATAAGTAATCATGACGATAACATAGGACAAAAAGAGACCATTGAAACCTACCCACATTTATCTCAAAACATCTTCTCCTCTTTTGATAATGATGAGGATATGTTGGTGTTAGATAATCAAACCTTTAAGATTTACGCCAAGTCTATAGTTTTTTACTAGGAGAAGAACAAATGTTATTGTCAAGATTGTCTAAATTTTCACTCATTTTCAAGAACAAATGTGATTGTCATGATTGCCTAAATGAAACTTGAAAATGGATACAAATATTTTTCATTATCTCCTTGTTTCCCTTTAACACACGACCCTAATTATTTTGATGATAATGTGAAAATGAAAAAAATCTGCATATATTGTTGTATCTAATTATCATTAATATAATATAAATCCCTAAAAAAAGCATGCAAGGACTTAAACTAGTCAAGAACATAGAATCACAACTAAGGATTTCTACAACATTAAATGTATTTTGTACATCCTTTAAATTAGTTTTTGGATGTCGTGTAAGGTTCTTTATTGCATTTTGAATATAATCAACATTATTTTTCTTTTTATCTTTTCCTCCCCACACATTCTAAGAAACCATATGTGTATTAAGGATTTGTAATTTCCTAATCGATGAAATTAGTAAAGGAAGAAACCATCTAATAGTATCTAGAAACTCTATTTCACTA